>JACBAH010007659.1:0-47923 GCA_014282315.1 Neospermospora avenae
CCATACACCCCACCCACAATCCACAGCACGACATCAATCAAACTCCAGGTGCCGAGACCACCTAGGGTGAGGAGCTTGAATACTGCTAGAGCCCCTTTCGTCACCTACTTAGCTTTGCTTTGAGCTGGCGTCGGAATGAGACCAAAGTGGGAATAGAAATGAGAATGGTTAGAGGAAGTTAAGGGAGCCAAGTGATATGTGTGGTGTGAGGAGAGGGGGATCGTAGAGATAGAAGTGAGGAGGGTGAGGAAGAAGGAAGAGGAAGACAGTGGAGGAGCAAGAAGAAGTTGATACTGAGGAGAAGTGCCGAAGGTGCGGAAGGTAGAACGAGGGCAAGAAGAGGGTAGGGGACAGAACGGAACCGTAAGATCTTACAATGATGAGCATAAAATTGATCGATCCCCAGAGACCCAAGCAACAGCGCTAAGAGAGTAGCTTTCTTGAACTTCTTATCACACTCCTTGGTCGCAGGACAGCTGCCCCATTCTCTCGCTACCAGCGCTGCATGTTGGACCTCGGAGCGTCGGTCTAAAAGGAAGGAATTAGCACAACTTCTTGGGCACTATTGCACGGAAGTCTATAAGAGCAGAGAAGGGAAGCACAGAGTGAAGAGTGGGTAGAGGGAGGATTTGGAGAAAGGAAGAGGAGGTCAAAGGCGAAGTGAGTGGCAAGAGACGAAGTGCGGGAAACGTACGTTGCCGTTGTGAATAAGAGCTTTGGAAGTTGAGAACCAAGAACAGCAAGGTAAACATCGACAGTTGATAGACCAGGATATGCGCCGCATGATTCCTAACAAACGCTCTCACATCTCTCATGCTCGGCATCTTCCTTCATTAAGCGTGTGCAAGAGGTGAAGCTGTTGTGTTGGGAACTATCCTTCCGATCGGCAACTTCTCGGAGCTTCAAATTTAGGTTAAGAATTTGTGAAGAATACTTAGGAAGCTAAGTGGCACTCGTCCACAAAACTAGTGAAAGTCTACAAACGGACTTGATAGGGTGCGGATGGCCGATGGGGCTAGTGAGACTGATGGAGTAGCAGGATGGCCCGATGGAGTGGCACAGGCCAGCGGTTATAGCTGCCACAATGGATGGAGGTCGGACTAATCGTAGTAGGGAACACTGTCAGGCCCGGGATTGAGGGCGAGTATTAGAATTTATGCCTGAGGTTTACCCTCAATCCCATCGAGATTGAGCAATAAAGCGAACATGCTGAGTGCGTATCCTGTCTCTGCTGACTTTGGAGGTCCTCAGCAGTGGAAGAGGTCCGCATTAAGTTGGATGACCTCCTAAGGATGACACTGCCATCAGCACAGAACGATGACGAGTATGGTGTTGATTAGATCCATAACGTGACATAAATAGGACACAGGTATCTTTGTATTCTATAAAGTAACAACTTGCTGTTTCTCTCAGCCAAATCATACGACTTGTATTCAATTCAGTTACTCTACCAGGAAAGCACAGCTAAGCATGGAAGTATTCAGTGAGAGGAACGATCTAGCTTCTTGGCGGTTTATAAAGAGTTTGTTGTTTGACAAAGATGAAGATTCTGAAAACATGCCTCATGCGCACATCATTATGGATATGCGAAGAAATCTCAATGAGCCATTCAAGCTTGCGCAACAGAAAAAATATACTCTGGCAGGGAAACACTTTCTGATAATGTGGCAAAATATTCAGACTAAGCAGCAAACCCTTCATAGCACCAGGAACGGGACGGAATATTATGATAAAGAAGGGAGATTTACCAGCGATAACACGAATTCTGTATTGATTAAGCAATTAGAAGAATTAGGGATCTCTCTAATACGCGATGCGGCTATGGCTTTTGTCTTTGCAGTAGATGAGTCTTTCGACAAGAAGAACCTGCGTCGATACGAAAAGCAGGACAATGAGAACGAGCTGGACAAGGAAACATCGCCTTGGCCGAGGCTAGGATTAGGGGTGAGATATAATGGTAAGGACTTCGATAAGGGTGTAGGGATCGACTTAATTCTTGAGGACTTGAAACACCCACTCGACATACTGCTCGAAGAATGTACTGCAAATCGAGACGTGGCATACTGCTTAAGCTGCTATTACTTCCGCAAAAGAGGATCCCTCAGTGTTGAAGGTTACTTTTCAGCCGACGTAGAGTGTATTTTTGGAAATACTGGACGGGTCAGTAAAGAGGAGCGGCAACAGATATTAGAGCATGCGCTACAACGTGCTTCTGAAAGCAGCGAAATTGGGCACAAAGACTGGATCAAATCATGTATTGACAAAGCCGCTTCATAAACATAGGAGTGGGTATTACCTATACTGTGCTGTACTAGTTACATTAAATTATCTTAGACTCAGCATCAATTCGGCTACATTATATAACCATTCTCACAGACGCTCTACTACTACTACTCAACAAACATACCAATGACGTCTTCTAATATCTCAGATTACTCAAGCCTAACCCTCACCCCTTCAACGCTCGACATTACCACAGCCGAGCTGTTCCAATTTCGTGCTTTACAAGATTGATTCTCACTCAGCCTTCAAGAACAGGCCGACTTGATCAACGAAGTTCTCAACAAATAGGCATTCAAAGTTCGAGATGGCCTTCCAGAATGGTTCTTAGACGACGAACACCGCCACCAAAAGCTCCACCGTCCTATCAGTGTATTGGGAGCCGTGGTTATCAAGGATAAACTACTCACTTTGAACGCACGACCCATCAAGAAAGTGCACGAAGCCAAGGACAGAGAGAAGTTCAAGTCCGCTCAGCGACCAGAGAAGCTGCGGAAGAAGTCTGCTTTGCTGCAAAATGAGGAGGGTATGACGGAGAAGGAGAAGGCGACCAGTATTGCGAAGTTCATATAGTAATGCTGCGAAGAAGAAGCCGAAGCAGCAGGTTAAGGTTGTGGTTGCGAGAGGTAACTATAACGCTATCGCGGGTAGACCTGGAGGTGTCAAGGGTAAGTATAAGATTGTGAGTGCTAGGTTAAAGAAGGATGTTAGGGGTGAGAAGAGGACTGCGAAGAATAGGAAGTGAGTGTTAGTATATTGACAATGATACCATTTACCTGATTTTTGGATCCCTCATACTCAAGATGATTCATTTTACATGAATGTTAATTTGCTGTATATTGCACCTAGGCACAGAAATGGTTGCGCTGGTTTTCTTTCGAAAATTGCGCGGCGACGTTGTCGAACTGAACTAATTGATGAAAAGCACCTCAGCGACTCAAGACCTACCAGAGCATACAAGCCAGCTTATGATGTCCTAGAGAAGCGCCGGACGTCGGCAAAAGTTCTATGATCACAAGAACTGCCATGGCAATTTCATATCTTTGAACAACCTGATCGATCCCCAGATTGTCTGTACATCAACAAACCGGCGAAATGTTTTTTATATGGTAGAGCAAGTCCCTGAGTCAGGACGTCTGCTCGAAGAAGGCGCGCAGAGAGCAAAGGCAGCCAGCTCCTAGGTCCGGCTCGAGACAAGATCATCCTATACGTTCGGACGAATAAAGATGCTGCTACCCTCGGTGAGCTACTCTGCTGCTCCCAGTACACAGCTGACGTAGGGACAGCTGAGAAGAAGGGGGAGCGGCTGAGACCGCAGCTGGCTTGACGGCGTGTTCAGTCTTTTAACAGCCTTGAGTATTTCCATTCCATCCAGAGACCAGTTCATGAGATCCCACACTACACGCTAGGACGGTTGTTTGGCATTGAAGATGTCTCGCTCTACCTTCTCTTCCCCCATCTTTGTCAAAACGGTCAGCAAAGCAGCTGCCTGCTCGATGATGACTTTCAGACGTAGATGGACCAAGTTCTCCTCCCAGTCATATACCGTCATCATGACAGTAGTCAGCTCCAACACTTTCCCTCGAGGTATCGCCATGCAAAATACAGCTCGACTGCTCGTGGCATTGAAGACCGGTCCCGGAAGGTGGATACTCTGCTACGTGAGCAGCTCATTATGTATAACGTCTTACTAGATTAATTGCATGCATACGGTTTGGGAGACGATTCAAGAGACTATCGAGCAGCCTAGTTTACAGTAGTCCAAAGATGCGACCATCCTTCTTACGCTGAGAGCCTGAGAGCACCGACCAAAGATTCTACTTGTGAAGGTATGATGACTCGGTTGCGGAGATCTTGAGGGGAGGTGGTTGACGAGGCTCATATGTCTGCTGACTTTTACTTTGACGTTGGTAAGGAGACTTGTCAATGTCAGACCCATCTCTCAATCGTAGATGTAGGAAGTTAATTGTCTACAAAGACCCTCCTTTGGAAGAAGTGTTGTTTGGATTGTTACTATGACTGGTTCCGGGATGGCGATAAGCTCGATCTATACTAGTTGATGTTGTATCCAACGATCATGCTTGGAGACACTGCCTTTATGGCAGTTGAACCATGTGCAAGTTCGCAGCTTCGTGCCGGGTCTCTTATACAGCCAGTTTTATAGCGTTGTGAAAGAAGAATGAAGACATTTAAGGTTGTAGGCCTGGAACGAAAGTCGTCTTAAAATAACCTCATTCATTCATTTATTCATACTCGGTTCCAGCTGTCCACCGGAGGACTGCTATGCCGGCATGGTCCAGCTTCGGCGCCAGTTGCCGAAGTGCGCGTTACCGCATTCGGTAATTCACACTTCACTTCATCACTTTGCAGTGACCAGCAACCTCCTCCACTGGACGGTCTGGCTCCTATCTACGACTATTCATATAGACACATCAAGGAGTGCTTTATTTAATTCTTTGACAGTGTGTCAGGCTCTTTGGCTGCCGCTTCCGCTAGCCATCTCGTGTCTCTGTACCTTCAGTCTCCCCCCAGCGCTCCACTTCGTCTCTTTGCACCACATCGCAACTCCGAAACTGCCCAAGGAGACGCGTCTGTTCCATAAATCTGATTGCCTTTGTGACTAGTTTTGGCTCGTTTAAGATTGCCCTCAGGTTTATTCGTCCTCCCCTCCCAAATACCGTTCGCCGCACGTCGTTGTATGTCCGACACCTCAGCAGGATGTGGTCCACAGTTTGCCGTCCTTCCCCACAGTCGCATCCGGGGCTGTCGACTTCCGGCACTCTTCTCTTCCACAGGAAGTCTCTCAACCCAATTTTCTCTGTGCGCATCTGGATGAGCAGAGCACTCTGCCACTTCTTTAGTCCATGGTGTAGTCGTAGGATCTTGTGTGATGGCTGCGAGGTATGCTTGAATGTGGTTCTTCCTCTCGTTTCCACTTTCCAACTGTTTGTCCATTCGGCTCTTGTTTACCTCCTGACCCAGGTCTTCAAGGTTGCTTGTAAATGATGTGTCCTTGTCTGTATGGTGTTCTCGATTCCCTGGCTATCTCCTGCATTTTGTTTGGCTGCTCTCTTGGCCGCTCTGTCTGCGGCTTCGTTTCCCAAGATGCCCGTGTGAGCTGGCACCTATCTCAATTCGACTCGCGTCCCACGATCTCCTTGGAGTTTGTCTATGAGTTGTATCGCGTCAGCTACGATGTACGCACCTGATCTGCCAGTTGGTTTCTATAATGTCCGGATAGCTGCTTGGTTGTCTGTGAAGATGATCAGCCTGTCTTTCTTGTTTCCTCTCTCTGCATGGTTGTCGTCGTGTTGTTTTCGGTGCTTGCTTGGTGGAAGTGACAGGTGTCCCTTCAGATCAATCAGAACTGGCGCTCGCTGGTCTAGGCATGCCAAAAAGGAAAATGCCTAGTCCAGGAGGCCAGTTCTGACTCTTCTGAGGGACTTTCGAGATGCTTTGAGGTATGCTTTCCAAGAATTTGATTCGTGCTTTTTGTGATGTTTTTTCCTTTAGGTTCTGGATGTGCTGTTTCCAGTTCAGTGCCGTGTCGAGCGTGACCCCAAGCCCCGCAAACAGTCACCATAACCTAGCTGCAGATAAGAAGCGCGCAGTATTTAGAATGTTGAAATGATTCCAAAAATACTTTGGACTTAACCGTTCAAGACGAAAATTTCGCTGCACAGTTTGTCTGGTCTCAGGGCCGAACTGTTTACCAAAAATAGCACACCATTTAATTTTATCGGCCAATGACCATCGTGCTCGGACCGTCCATAAAAGAATTGTAATGAAGGGCAATAGCTTTATAGATCATCAGCACACGGCGAAGCACTGTTGAAGACTATCTCTCACCCATCCGAGGGATCCACCGCCAGTCAATACTAAAGCGTGGGAAAAATCACCAACTACGCTACATCCAAAAAGACTGATAGCAACCCAGTATTGATTTGCCGTGACAACTGGAAGGAAAAAGGATGTCAACCGTTGCGTACGTCTTAGTGCTAAATATAATATTGTTGAAAGGAGAAGACCAAAACGGGCATATGCCAGAAGCATTTCAGAAGTTGAAAGCATTGTTTCGTTCTGTGTGTATAGACCTAGGGTTTGAGCTGTTAAAATGTGCGTAATACTATATACAATATATCAGATATTCTAGGCCTGCACGACTGCTCCAATAATATTTCCATATTGTAAAGACAGCAGGATGCTAATGCAATCGTTCTACTGTGCATTTTGCTGCAGAAAATCGCCGAATGAAATCCAGACATGCAAAAGCAAGGGTTCTCGTATAGTCTTAAGCGACATGCCATTTGCCGAGAGCGTGAAATAGTTGAATAAGCGATCCTATCAAATGGTCCAAAGTATTTACAGTCAGGTAAGGTCCAACAGAGCAACAAAGATCCTTAATTCCGGTCGAAAAGCCACAGCGCATCGAGAAAAAATGGATGCTGGAGTACTTGAAGAGGTCGATGGGAAGGGCCTATTTAGGGCAAGAGCTTGTTTACTTTGAGACTGATGAATTCCGACTTATCAACTGTATCTGACACAGCTACACGTCGAAAGTTCATATTAGGAATAGAGTTATGTTTCCTAAGAGATCTGTTGTACCATTCCCTGCAACATAGGGATTATTTGGAGGTGAGCTTCTTGAAAATCAAGTAATTTGTCTTCCCCTCCCAAACCTCATCCGCATATTACTCCTCAAGAGGGAGAAGGAAATCATGAGCAGAGGGGTTTTTAGGAAACGCTTGTCCCTAATACCAAGGCTTTGCTGGGGGTGAAGTTGCTGAACAGCCGAGCTCTAACGCAGGGGTCATTGGAGCGGGCTAGCCCGAGTATAAGTGAACGTCCCAAGTCAGAGTCATCGCCCCGTTTTGCTATAGATTGCGAACCACTCGAGATGATTTCTCCAATCGCACCGCCGACTCTAAGCCAATGCTGGTAATTACACCTCCTCATGTGTGTGAGACTCATTGAGATACTTGAGCTCTAATGCATGGGATCATAGGAGCGGACTAGTCCGTATCTGGGTAAGCGTCTCAAGTAAAGCTCATTGGAGATACTGGAGCTCCAATGCATGGGGTCATTGGAGCGGACTAGTCCGTATCTGGGTAAGCGTCTCAAGTAAAGGCACTATTTGAAGCTCCAATGGTGAGGGCAGTTCCCTCCGGAGTTGGACGTGCAACAAAATGTCTTTGGATTAAGTAGGTCTTTGGTGGGCTTGCCTGCTGACAACAACCTACGACTGATTAGGAATTGTTCAAATTCATTTAAACAAGCCTGTTGAATATATCAAACCAACAGACAATCATTTGACGTATTAATATTATATTCAGCGATTTCCTCGACCTGAATTGACTACTATCCGCCATATTAAACAGCTGCCCTTTTATCGGTACCCACTGCTTCTTGCTGCTGGACCTCTAGATCAACCAGCAAAAAAAACTTCCGTTATGTGCCAGTATACACAAGTCGAGTTCCGGTGTGGCCACAGGCGCTTTATAGTCAGAGCATGGTGCATTGATTATGAGACGACTTATAAATGTTGTCCACCTGACATAGTAGCTATTGAATTTAGGTGAGTTGTCACAGCCTGTTCTCGTCTTGTTCATTAGATACACTGCTAAAAGTTTTCCAGGCTAGATGAACGATGTGGTATGTTGCTATCATCACTCTACCATGGAAAGTCTAAAACTAATTCTGCCTTCAGGGGACTGTCGTAAACCTGCAATGGAGCCAAGCTGGATGTACCATACTAAAAACGCACGAATTCAAGCATAGGTGGGAGGTTTTGGTGTTATGAGGTTGAGAGTGGGCTGTTTACTTTCTGACACGAATTTACTGGCTTGCTTAAAGACGATGTTGTTGATTCATGGCCACAAGAGGAGCGGCTGTAGATCACAAATTTGACTTTCTGTAATTAGTACATTTTGGCCCGGCATGCATTGTCCTTGATTAATTCTTGCCTGCTTGACCCAACTATGTCTCTATCGCTGCTTGCAAGGCACGATTGATATGAGGGACAGATGGAAGGGATGGCGAACATCAGGTATCCTTCCCTGTCAGCTGTCGCCCTAAGATTACTTGCGATTGGGGTTGGGACCATGGATCAATCTGCTGCAGGTGCCTGCAGATATGCTCCAACCAGCGAGATTTATGAAACCAATAATGCTAGGAAGGGCTTTGTTAGCTTTCCTTCCACTTTACCTTCTCCAGATTGCTGAGCAGCTAGGTCTAAGGTTCTTGAGCTCCCTCGGTTATTTCGTGTCTAATTGTCCCTGTTCCGCTCTTGGGAAACCTCCTCTGAAGCATAGACATCTGACACCTGTGTGGCAGAGCTAACACTGACAATTGGCAAGGTTGATACCGACGAATGACAGAGTTACGCAAGGCCGACGCCTCAAAATGGAATTTCGACCCGCTGAGGACGCTTGCAAACGCCAATACTCTCTACATTTCAATTGCACTTTTGGAAGCCTACACCATATGCACTAAGGCCAAAGGTAGCACGATTACTGGATCACCGGTAATTTTGTCAATTCGGTACCTGGATATCACACATGCAGATCAAGGTCCAAATGTTCCCGTCGTGCATTTATATAAGCTTGCATCCCTGGGAAAACGCCCGGTTCTGCTGGACAGACTCGTTGCCTTCTTTTCACCATTCAGTTTCGTCGCCCTGCATCTCCCATCGTATTCATCGACCGCTTATTCCTCAGCTCACCGCTTGCCCTCTCTTTCACGTACCACATCTCCCTCGTCCCCAAGGCGTCCTTTGCTTCCCTTACACCTTGTCTACGCAATGAGGCAATCAGCGGCGGCTCCTCTCCATGCATACGATCGGACTGATTGCTTGCATGGAATATCTCACGATGCCGATCCAACTCTTTGCAGCTGTTCAACCCCTACACGTCTGTTAGAGGGGGCAGCTGCAGAACTCCTCCGAACCTCACATAGAAGGGAAGAAGCAGAGGGAGCACTGAATGTCATAGTAAAGGAAAAATTGGACAGAGAGGGAACAAGTGAGTCTCGGTTCTTGGCACTTTGGAGGAGCATGTCGTATAACTTTTGTCTTAGTTGTTGGCAATGGAAGCTTGCCATATCACACGGTGCTCCGACTTTCCTCCAAGATTCTCCTAGCGAATTGCTGACACGTCTAGGAAATCGATCGAAAACCGACACGGCTGCCAGAGATGCTTATCTTCGAAGGTACCTGTAACGCACTGGAAGAGCTCTGGACAGTAGAAATCCAGCCAGATATTCTTGTCGACTCATCGGTCGCAATTTCCCAGACTGCTCGAAATCTCATTCGGGGTATTGCAGTCCAGCTCACCTACCATGACCGCCTCCTCCTATGTTGTGTCAAGTGGGCATTCAACGCAAATAGGACCATCGATCGATCATGGGATTTTTACCATGGACAAGGAGATCTAGATTTTGCAGGTCCAGTGCGACAATACAATAAACACACAGAAGAGCAGATAACCATTGAGGGTGCAAACTTGCGCTTCGCCCAAATAAAGGTATATATTGAACGTCATTTTTGAAGGAGAGTGCTGATTTTGGATAGAAAATATCCGAATCCCAGTTGTATGAGAAGTACCGGTACTGCATGAACGTTGCACGAACATTCCTCCAGCTTAGGACTGAATTGCAATCAGATACGGAAGATATCGAGTACCTTTGTAACCAAGTATACAGCTTCTGCTCTGCATGCCTGAAGGATGCAAACTCCGATTGTGGCAACCTTCTGCTACGAAATTGGTATAAAGAAAGGTTTGGATGGTCCGAGTAAGTATGTCTTATTTCTCTAAAAGACAACAGCTGACTCTATAAGCACGCACTGCAGTATTGTCAAATTAGAGGAGATGATGGCGAAATCTGAGCAGCTCACCACACCCGCTAGCTTGCAGCAAGCTTTCGAACTTGCAACTGTTGCACATCGCGGTCTTGTCATACAACAAACACTACCAGCCAGTGAAAGGGAAACCCACGACTCAAAATCACTACTCGACAGTCTACATACCCTCTCTACGTGGGCAGTCCTACCGAAAAATCAGCTACATAATATGGCGAGCCAGCTGCGAACCCCGCTGAAACAGCCATCGGTGGAGGAAGGAACATGTCAAGAAGTTTTAGCAAGTAAAGACGAAGAACAGCATCCGGCGAACCTGAAGATTCCGAACCCCGCGCTACGGAAACGAAGGAGCACAAGCGCGATAGATGAACAATTGTCTGCGCAGAAGCACATAAGACGGACCGGGATAGATTCGAGCAATAACGATGTATTGCCAGAAGCGAGTGAAGACAAGGACCAGATCGAGCTTCTAGATGTTAGGGCTCGTTTTAATCAAATAAGACGTGAGCGAGAGGAGCGAACCAAGGATAAGGGATATATTGAAAAGGAGATAGGAAAAGAAAAGGTGATAGAGTCAGGGAATCTCGGAATCTGCATGTTTTGTGAAGGCAAAGCCCGGCAGGCTGGAAAATGTGAGAAGTGCGCAAAGGCCATATGTGCAACTTGGCTTGAAGTAGACGACGAGTATTCAACAATTTGAAAAGGATCGCCGTTGAGCATTGAGATCGCCTGACGAAAGCAGAAGAGACGGAAAGGATTGCTATTGAATGTGCACATTGGTTGGAAAAGTTTGTAAAACGTCAATAGTAGACAAAATATGCAAAATACTCCTTTCCCAACGTAACATCCTCTTCCTCTTCTTCACTCCACTCGTCGTCGATATTCGATGAGTTACACAACTCAAGTACCACGCTACCTCACCGGCCACAATATCGCACTCGTTTTTCTTGTTTCGTGGATAACGCCTTTCGAATGGTGTCTAGCTGGGTAAGGATTGCTTGTATTTGTCGAACTGACGGACACAGGCTTGTTATTCAGGGACAAGCCTCATCCCTCAACTATGGCCGCCAGTTGCCTCGGAGGATGAGGGATCAAGCCTCGAAAAGGCTCAGGTAACTCAAGGTCAATTTGCTGTCTCCTATATTTTGATTCTAGATATCAAATATAAAGGTGGCGGCGATACCGACCACCTTCCTTCACAGCTTTAGGCATCTGCCTATGGCGATTCCGAATTATTGCAACCACCATTTCAATTATTTCACGTTCGACTCCACGCTCATTCAGTAAAGTAGCAGCTTATACCATATAGCGCGAAATTAATACACCTTTAAGTACAAGTATAGTAAGACAATAATCCTTTAGCCCTATACGGAAAAAGTTTAACCTAAAAAAGAGTACGTACTTAATGTGACCAATCTATAACAAATTTATTAGAAACTAGATGTCGTTCGAGGACGAGATAGGGTTCTGCTGGCATTTTGCCGTTTTTTAAGGCCTAGATTCTATTGGTGCAAAGCTCTTTACTTAAAGTTATACTCAAAAGCCTTTATGTTTATTAAACAAGTTTATGTCTACGGTAATATAAGCAACAGTCAAGCATTTTATAAAGGTGTTTTACAAGGAAGCCTTCTTATATAGTAAGCATTTTGTTCAACAAGGAATAAATAAAAAAGAGAATAAAATTACTATATATAACATTAGTACTTTTCTGGTGAAGATAACTCAGAGGCGAGGGATTCATTGAGTTCCCTTCTTTATTCCCGAGCATCGGCATCTGCACATTGTCATCTTCATGGTTCGGATACAGGGCAGCCATGAAGCGGAGTTCGTGGCGATTACGGTCGAAAATCGCTGCCGGAAATAAAGATGCCGCAAAAGAATTGAAGAAAATTATTGTTACTTATACTGTAAGCAGATTAACAACCTGATAACCGAAGCTGTCATTATGGAGCGCCTAGTCGGTTTTCACGACTCAAAAGGACCAACTTCGCCGTGCCACGTTCGAATGTCATTTTGTTGTAGGGAAGGAAAAATAATAAAGGTAGTGTACAAGGGTATACTCATTCTATCGCTGGAGGGCAACTATTTTATAGTACCCGTGGAACAACAGACTAGAGTGTTTTGCGAGGATTTTGTTAAGTGTTACTTTCGTTTCAAATAATTCGAGAAGGGGGCCAGGATGACTCTAATAGACGGACACACAGTGAAGGTTTTAATTTAAGGGGCGGAAGATCATATGAAGACCCAGGGATAATATTATTGCGTGCCTTAGTGCTCCTAGACTGCGCGTGCATTTGTTTACGCATTGTCAAAATGGCAACTTTAGCGAGGTTTAGGCGAGTAATCTCAGCCCTCAAGGTCAGCTAGATAAGTAAAATTTTGTATTGAAGCGCATTTGACGTCCTAAGACCCGAGCTAGAATTCGATGTTCATTGAGCAGAGTTGTTCGAATGACTACGGCAAGTCCTGGCAACTACAAAGCAACTTTCTCCTTCATTTGCAAGAGCAAGATGCACATCGGACCTTACCAATGACACCTGCCGCACGTCGTGCAATCGAGATAGATTGGCATCGATCTTTATCTACCACCTCGGGCGGCCCCAGATCTTCGTTCCCGGGAGGATCCTGACGAGCATATTTGGGACTACAGCTTCAAAGATGGCAATGGCAAGGTGGTATTTGGCAGGGGCACAATGAAGCAAATGGAAATGCACAAGACCTCACTACGCCTGCAAGCAGAACGAAAAACGGCAGCTATCGGCGCTACATGAATGCGCTACATAGCATTGCGAACCTGTTCGCCGTGGTTGTATACAGATACTAAGCTTAGCTAATAAGACTTGAGTTTAGGTCTACTGGAAAGAAGGTTACAGTAGCGTTGGGAAAATAGCATGTTGAAATTTTGCATTATCACAGCTCATCTGTCCAGACACTAGAATGGTGGAAATGACCTCTTGGCAATTGCCTTTTGGATACCCATAATGGTGAAATTCTCTTTCAAGGCAAAGCCCGACCCAATGCATGTTAGAGTTCTCCAAACTTTCTCGGTCGGGTTGAAGTCGAGCGAGTACGGTTGCTGCGGCAGCAAACCGGCTGTACCGCAGCACCTATGCAGCTCTCCTGTTCCGGTGGTTAATCAGTCTTTCTCTCAAGCACAAATCAACTGGCTTCTCCCTCAGATGTTGAACCCGTCTTGTATGAAGAATCGTCCCTCGTTGTTTGATCTGCCGCTCTACTCTCGTCCGCGCGAAAGCGTTTCTCATCTCCCTGAGTGAGCTCCTCTAGTGGTGAGGATTCCCTGCGCCGCTTTCTTATCCACGGCTTATTAGTTGTGATGATGCCAGTCTGCTGCCCAACGACAGACGCTGCATCCTCCGCATCCTCAAGAAGCGAATATAACTTGTTGGCAGGGAGGAGAATCGGATCGCGTAGGTCAGCCCCGGCCAGAGCTTCCGTGGCGAAGTCTCGAAGGCGTAGTCGAAGGCCTCCTGTACGAGATGGGCTTGGGTTGCCATTGGTATCACGGAAAACCTGTGACGGGTTAGCACAAGATGTAGATTTAAATGGTGTTTACAAACCTGGTTCGCGACGATTAATTGGGCGACTAGTTCTTTCTCCCCAGCTTCATTCGTGATAATGTTCGGCCGCCAAACAGACAACGTTGCCTTCTTGCCACTTTTATATTCGATATCTAAGCCCACAACCACCCGAATATCGCTATCAGATCCGAGGATATAATCGTCCGCAAGGCGCTCGAGGTCCTTTCTCTTCTGCGAATACGACACCTCGATCACGACTCCTGGAAATTGGGCCCTCGAGTGGCGGAACTGCGCATCAGGATCGTGCTTGCCATACTCTTCATCTATAAACTTCATCCAGACCTGATCTCGTTTGCAAACTCTGCTGACCTGTCTTGGATAGACCTCAATTGGACTTGTATCCTCGACAATGTTTGTGATAAACTCTTCGTGCAGAGTGGTGGGCATTCGAATGACAAGTCGACTGGTAGAAGGGAAATAGTCGTTTTGGGTAAAGAGTTAGTTAGGTATTAGAATGGGATAGAAGGGCCTAATCAAGGTTCTTTATACCGGAGTTTATGTTGTACAAACCCGCAGAGAGACTCGTCTCTTTCAAGTTCGTGTTGCAGCTCCTGGTACCCTTTCAGGTCTAACGAATAGACGACCCACGGCGTAGCCGTCAAGTCGCGTCCCTCCCACCGATTCTTAATCTCCTCTACAATACGCGAGACCAAACTTAGGCCCTTCTTATCTGTTGGAGGAGGGGTCAGAGGAGGGTTTGTGATGCTTTCTGGAGGCGTAGCGTGTTGATGGGATTGGGGTTGAATGCTCATGATATTGTAGCTGCGTATGTGTCAAGGAGCGAATGAAGAGATAGCAGGTAGGTCTTGTTGATAGTGGTGGCAGTATAGTATTGGGTTGCGATGTTTTATTGTTGATAAGTCGGTATCCTCTGGTCGCTATGACAATATGCGCGAGCCTCAAACGTCGCAGCCCCTACGTTCAGCAGCGACAAATTTTATTAGAATTTTACCGAGGTTACTATAGCCACACTGCCACTGGCCACGATCCTTGCTCGCTCGATTGGAAGAGGTATTAGCCCATGTGGCGACGTCCAATGACATGGCACGACCCGGCTGCCACAATCGTGGCAATAGCTTTCTAGCCTTATAATACTTTTACCTGGATATCCATATCTAATCGTTCTATATATTTAAAAGGTGAAAAAAGCTTAATAGTAGTGTCGCAATTCGAGGGGCTGTAGTATAGTGGAAAGGAGGCTAATGAACCTGTAGTGAGATTAATTGATTGTATATAATTAAATACCTATACAATAAACCTACGGAATGGATGTAATTTCAAATATGACCATAATGAACGTCGTCTTATACGTATACCTGTACTACAGGTAGCATACCGGCAGCTATTCTTTCTCCCTCCACTACAGTATTCTGACCACACATACACCATCATTGGGCCATAGAGAATTACGAATGGGAGGAAAATGGGGAGGCCCATAATGGTGGTATCGAGATGCCAGAAAGTCGGAATTCTGAACCAGTCCAGTCCGGCGGTTTCATGTTGAAATGGCAAACCCAGGGTCCACTTCTGGAGGATGTTGTAAATTCCTGGGCCTATCCATCTGTGAATGGAACGGAAGATGAGAAGGTTTCTGATGGAAGCTTTTAGAGCAATTGTGGATAAATCAATAGAAACTTTGCTTGCTATACTTTGGGCGGTGTGTAATCTCATCCTGAATCCTGTTGAGCCAGCATCCGTCTCTGGATCTCAATCGATCAGATGAAATGCAGGATGGGCATGTGCATATGAGCCATTGGTATTCAACGATAGTTTCAAACGTGTACACACATGACGCTACAAAAGGTTCAAAGGAGTACCGCAACAATATCGCAGTGTTGGCGCGATCCAAGGCGCGATCCAAGCCAACGCACTTAGCATTTGCATCAATAAATGAAATTATCAGTGGAAACGGCTGATATCTGTACTAACAAAGGCGCTGCATCGCATCGTCAGACTCTAAGAGATAGAGCGCACCGCTAACTAGGTGGAGACTCCCTATTATCAATGCTTGCACACTATTGTTCTGATCACCCATTTCCCTTGCCCGATCTAAAGCACCCTCAATTGTTCGTTCGCATATTACCGTAGCCGCAGGATCAAGACGTCTCCAGGTCTCAGCATAACGCTTTTGGATATCTGCCGAGAAGCGTTTCTGCAGATTCCTGTCTACAGGAATTAGCTCGCGTAGTGTTCATCAGTATATTGACAAATACCAATCCTAGTTTTGCCATCTCGCCTCTCGTCATATGTGGTTAAAATGACGTATTGCATATGGATATTATTATCTTTTAGAGATTCTGCGATACTGCGCAGAAGTGCCGTGCCATTTCGGGTCGAAAATTGACTAAATATAAGAATAGTCGTGGGAGTGACGGTATTACTAGAAAAGGTTACTATACAGTCTTTATTTCATGTGTTAGACATTTGACATACTTTTGGTTCTCCTTGACGGTCTCAGCAAACCAATCCACAGCATATCGCAGGCTTACTTCGTTATGTGCTCCATCAAGAAACCATTGACAATTCCGCTCGTTAATTTGCTGATACCGCCCTGGCCAGGAAAATTGCTCGATAGCATGAGCAATATTATATTCCATGCTACTTCTCGTTCGAGGTGCCTTTATAGAGAGCCAAGCGCGGACTACTGCGAGAGCCAAAGAGCAATTTACCCTCTGAACGGCAGGCTTTAGCGCCGCTGCTTTGGTCGGCAGTGCAGAGTCGACGCCGACAAATTCTAGCACAACTCCCTTTTCAGCTGCTCGCTGTTCAAGAACTGTAGCAACCTCTGGATCCTGAAGAGCTGAAAAAGCTAGACTTCCTGATTTGAATATCCCTGCCTTATGCCAGGCAATTCTCTGAATTGTTGGGCCAAGCAAATTGACATGATCCAATGCAGTTGGTGTGATGGCTGTCGCGAGCGGCATCCTTATAATATTCGTCGCATCAAATTCTCCCCCAAGATGAGTTTCGTAAATTGCCACATCCACCTTTTCCTCAATAAAGACATGGAACGAGAGGAGGGCTAAGAGCTGGAGATATCGGGGAATATCCATGGTCGGGGTAGCCTGATCTGGCAATATATCCCAGATTTCAAAAAATCGCATAGTAAAATGCTCCTTCGATATCGGCTCACCGTTAATACGAATCCTTTCACGTATGTTTTTCATATGCGGCGATGTATAGAGCCCAATCGTTCGTGGATATCCAGTATCGTTCCCATGCGCCTGAAGCAATGACGCCGCGAATGCACAGGTACTACCCTTTCCATTTGTCCCTGCGACGTGTATTGCATTTAAACCATTCAGAGCTTCAACCTGTCATTACATTTAGTACCTTCTTCGAGGCATCGAGGAATGCAAGCCTATACTGAGTGACCAAGTAGTTCCAGCCATTCAACCATATCGTCCGATCCCCGCATGTCGTCCAAGTTGGGCTTGGGTGACGCTTTCCTGCCGTTCAGGCAGCGTATAGCTTCCTGTATTTCGTTAGTGTACTAGAGAGATATCTTGTATTGCTTTCTAACCTCGTAGCTTCTCTCCATTTTCGTTGCTTTTCGCGACATGATATGATGCGCCAGTCACTTGGCGCGTTAAATCACTCCGAAAGGGGCCTTGCATTAGAGAAGTTTCAGATTTAATCACATGATTTCTGGCAGTAGTCACCGAGGTACATGTTCAGATCGCCGCTTGTTCCTGCCTCAGCGTTATGATCTGCCTTGAAGAAATTCTGCAGCCTCGCAGCAATCCTATCCGATGGAGATTATTTTCAGATCGCCTGCACAGCCCGAGAAGAGGCTTCTGCATGACGCCCTAACAGAAAACCGTTCGGAAACCCTATCGGCCCTTCTGTCTGCAATCTGCGACACGATATTCACGACGTCTTTCCTGCCCCACAGATTACTTTTATCCTCAATCAAAGCTATTGAACCCCTAGAAGCTCAGTTCCGCCTGCAATTAGAATCTGTCGACTTTCATTGGAGCTTCACGCGGAAAGAGCAATGTATCATCCAAGACGCGTCTGATAGTTTGTATGCGGAGGGTGATATTGAAGGCGTGTTCTACAAGCACGGAGGATATAACGGCATTATTGCGCTCATTCTGTTTTTCAGAGAATCTGAAAAGATACAAAAGCAATGGGCAACAATATTCCAAGGATTCCAAGCGTGGTTCGTGAGGCGTGTCGCTGAGATGCTTAGCAGAGAAATTATTGAATGGATTCCGAAATATCTCGGCGCACGAGGTATGTTTATATTTTACAAAAAATCTTCCCCACTGACGAACTGATCAAGGCTCGATGCATGCACATCCACTTCAATATCTTGGGAATCATGCTGGAAGGAAGCGAAAAGGACACACCGAGACTGAAGACAGTTCAGGTGCCATATCTCCACCTTCTCGGTCAAAGCCAAAGGATTCATCCATCATAGTCCGCCAACAATGCCAACAATCACAAGAGATGCATCAAACCCGGCAAGAAGCCTTCTTTACGCCTCAGAGACACCAAGATTTTCAGTTTCGCCTTCCTCTAAATCCCAATGGTCAGCAACAACGACAGCCCTCCAATTCCTTGTCCGACCAAGATAGAGCAGGCAACCCACATCAGCTGGATCGTCAAGGTTTCCAAGCTCACCTGGACGCACCTCTTCCTTTGTCCAACATTACTTCTTCGAAGCAAAATCTCCCTCAGCAACAACTATACCAGAAGCGATCTATTACCTTAGCTGTAACAAGCACCTCACATCCGAGCGTACCTGCTCTAATACACAATGTCTCGTCTCTCAGCAACGACGAGTCTCCTTCCGCTATAGTCCTAGCTCCCTCAGCAGACCTCATCAAGAACTTTCCCAACGGCTGTACGAGCTTGCCCATCAATCCTTTCCCAGTTCTCATATATTCTCTGGGATGTTCCCATATCAGACAGGATGTACTGTTTCGTGGACTCTTACTACAGAAAAGATGGGATGGCTTTGGAAATGTGCATGAGATTACTTTACGTGACGCTGGTTTCGATGAGCAGATCATCTGTCTCTTCTCAAGCCAGAGCGAGCTCGAGCAAGATATCGAGTCTTGCATACAGCTTGGTTTACTTGTGCAGGAGGTGTCAGAAGATGGCTCGCTTGTGTACTCAATCACCGATCAGTCACGACATCAAATATCCCAATTCTGTCACCGCGAGAAGCTGCACCTCCTTGGGGTGATGTTCATAACCCATATCTATCCTCGGGATCAGACCCTAGAATCCTCGTAAGTCAGATAGTTTAAAACTCTGGGGCTATGCTACTAACAATAACTCTTAGGTTTCAGGACCTCGGGAAACTCTTATTACCTTACCTCGAACGTATGTCGGAATTTGTCCTTGGAGAGTCCAACCCCACTCTGCCAGCTCATATCCGAAATAACCTTGTGGAAGCATCCTTAGCAACATACACATTAGTTGGGAAGCCTCGCACTAAGGACTTCATGTCAGTGATAGCCAAGATACAAGGTCCTGAGTTACCAGAGTACCTGCGGATGGCAGTGGTAAATAGGGAGAGTATTTTATTACGATTCAAGGGCGACCATGATCAATCTGATGTTGTTATACAAAACATCCTAGGGAGCTATGCCACCGACTGGAAAGATATGAGGTCATACTGTGCGTATGGACGGTTACTACTTTCTCGGACGGAAAATGCAATATTGCGCAAAGAGTACACCAAAGCAAAGTCATACCTGGAAATGTGGGCAGTAAGGAAATCAGAACCTTCCCTACTGGAGTTACAGCTGGTTCGATTCAAGAATACTGTATTCGGCAGATTGTCACGATATGAGGGCGACTTCCCACACTCACGCCACTGCCTCGAAGGATGTCTCAAATCGATCCTCGGCGACGCAAGCCGCTATCATGTCATGCACCACCTGGGCGATGTCTACTGTGAACTGGGAGTGCCAAAGGAGGTCGAGAAATTGGTGTTCAACGACATTGAGCAGCTAAGAGCTCGCGGCAAGCAACAGTCCAAAGCTTTCCGACGTTTAGCTCTCCCTTTAGCGGAGGCATACATCCGGCAAGGAAATTTCGACGCAGCTAAGATTATCCTTCAAGAACTTCTTGTAACCTTTGAAGGAATAGTCAACCACGATGTAGCCGATCAGTTAGGCCATGTCCGTTTAATGATTGGCCTAGCACGCGTCGGTCAATCTCAGTCGCAATGGTTCGACACCCGACAAAGTTTAGAAAAGGCATTGGTTCTAACCGAAAAATACAACACCTTTTCTAAAGCAAACTATTACAAAGGGGTCATCTACCTCTTCCTTTCCCTTGTGGACTTCGAGCTCCACCAATATACAGAGGGCCGGTCGACTCTTGCGTCTGCAAATGATATCCTCCGCAAAGAGACGCCTCGACATTTCATGCCGGGAATGGGGTCATATTTTCTAAGAGATCTGTTGCGAATTGAGAGAACCCTCCAATGGCCTTGCGGCTCGACTAGTGGTATTCAACTCCCAATCGCCTTCAAAATCTGTGGCGCAGGGGAGCGATATTAGGCAATAGGGAATCCTCCAGTCATTGTCGCAGGCGCATTTCAACGAAAATGAAAGACGTTGAGCCACGATCACTGCTCCATCTGGGTGACGATAGAACGAGGCTGGTCTCCTCTCCTAGAAGGCTCACTAAGCTTTTTTTGTGGCACCGGGCTTCTTGGTGTCTATCTTCTTGATGCTTGTCTTTTTGATGTTCGTCTTCTTCATGTTCGTCTTCTTGATGTTCGTCTTCTTGATCATTTTGTACTGACACAGACAATGGTATACGTCTAGCCCAGAGACTCGAAATAGCCAATCAACCAAGCAGCAGGGGAAGGCATAAGTGGCTATGCGATCTATGTAGAAACATCAATTAAATGCAGGAGATCTTCCTAGTGCAGCCCGCCTCACTCTGCCAGTGTATCATCTTATATGAATTCGGTGTCCGATACAGTAACAAGTGAATCTCCTAAGATCATACCATTCCTTTTTAGGGCCAAGGCTGCCATTGTGCCTGCGCTGAGCTTCTTAGGCCGTATGGCGTTTATGGCTTCTGCTTTTGTCGATGTGGCAAGGAGAAGCCCTCGAATTCGGTGGAAGGTAACGCGAGCCTGATTTTCACGATACTTACTATCAATCATGAAGTATGAGGTCTCGGTCCATCATCGATCAACGAAAGTGCACGGAATTACCTGCTCGTGAGACTGGTAGCTTCACTTGACGTTTCCTCGCACCTTCCCAAAGCTCTTTGTTATTTTCGCCCCTTGAGTTCTTCTATGATGTCTGGAAGAGATTGACGCTTGTACTCGGCACTGTCTCCCTCGATTTACTGTCGGCGGCGATGCAGTCGACCTATACGTCCGAGTTCCCGGGATCTTCATCACGCCACAGTTAACCGTAAGCTTGTCTGCATCTTTGAAAGATTGAACGAGCCTAGTCAACCGACGGGCGCTACTTATTCCATGCCCGCCGCCGTGAAATACTCCGTGATGTCGTTACTAGAAGTGATTTGATATTTTGACTGTAGGTCGAGCCTGGATTGGGACAAGTCGTGTGTCGACGGAAGGTGATGTTTGAGCAATTGACGGATCAGGGGTCTTGGGGCAGTATCAATAGAACTTCTGAAACTGTCAAATTTATAAAACAATACATTGATTGAAATAGCAAGCGGTAGTGAAACGAAAAGATTGGCCCGAAATTATTACATGGTTAGAATGCCACAAATTACAAACCTCGTCCCGCGGCTCCTTATTTCCTTTCAAAATTCATTGATGTGTATTTCTACAATACTCCCGAGGACGGCAGTCCTGTACCGTCTCGTACCGGTAGCTGCTCCGTCTTAAACCACAGCACCCATACCTGCCATTATACGTGATCAGGGAACATGGAACGAGTCAGGAGAGCCTACGAAAGCGAAGTAGAGAACCGGCATCGGGGGGAGAGCCAAGGGAGTGAAAGAAGCGTGAAAATCGTCTGATCTAGAGTTTTGATTGTTCCCACGATCTGGAGGTGGTGTGGTGGCGTACATGAACTGCGGATGCTCTGATGGAATGGTAACATTGCAACTCTTCGCGTTATCGGGATGACCGTCAACAATTGATCTGAAATTCTGCTTGTTCACAAGGTCTGTTCGTGGAGCGATGCCCATGAACTGTGCATGTTTCGATGGAGTGACGAACTTGACACTCTCTACGTCGTCGATTGTGTAGTAAGAGACAAGAGTAAGGGATGTACCGCCGACGCAGACGGTGATAGTCTTCTTCACAAGACCTTTGGTTTTGAAGTGATAATTAGCGACTAGTGACGAAACTAATTTTCTTCTAGCGGGTGTTTGGCTTGAGGTCATTCCTTCCTGTCTCAATGCTTTTCGTTTTTCTTTCGAAGGAACCGAACCGTCCAGCTCTCGATAAACTAGGAAATTGTCCGACCACCGACTAGGGCTCCATGATAAGCCGTCGGACCAGCGTAAAAAGCCAGGTACCTTCTTATAGATGAAGACATTTCCGCTCCGAGTCATAGCTTCCTTCTCCTTATCGTTTGGACGGCGGGCAATTGGAGAGAGAATGCCCGTGTAGCATGCTTCGAAGAGGAGAAGCGCATCGAATGTCGTGTCAATGTACCCTTGAAATGTTGGGGAAAGTGAGGCCATGGTGGCAGCGGTATATCGAAGGCGGCAGCGGACGCGGACGCGAGGTGTTTTATGGTTTCGCCCGTTGCTTGGAGTGGACGAGTTTCAAAGTCGGTATCTTGTTTAATTGTCAGAACATTGCACTCCCAGTGCAGGATGACTCACAGGTAAAGACAATCGCAAAGGAGGCCAGCATGTCAATAGAACCAGTACCATAGTTGTCGATCATCCAGTGAGAGGGACAGGTTATATATTCGTTGAAGAGAACAATCTCGATTCTTGGGGTTGAATGACCCGAAAACCCCCAAGAACCAACATCGTAAATTCAACAACCTAGCCATATGATCCGAGTCGATAACTACACAAAATACTTCAATCGTGGATAATCATCTGAGCGCTTCCTTGGAAACTTCGACCGAATTCGGGCTAGCCCGCTCCAATGATCCTTGCATTGGAGCTCAGATAGATACAATCACCCTTGCATTAGAGCTCAAGTATCTCCAACGAGCTTCACAACACGTAGGCAGGATCAACAGGGGTCGTTTCCGACGGGGAGTCCGTAGACTCGCCGCATATTAGCTCGACATGGCATTATTCTCGACTGGGGGTTTTCGGATTCGCCGCGTTTAGCGTCTTAGTTTAATAAGGCGTTTTCCCTCGTCTAGGGGTTTGCAGGTTCGCGGCGTTTTAGCGCACTAAGGTACTGACCTGAACTATGCGACGCTTCTAATACTTGATTACGCGAGAGAGCAAACATCCGCCGCTTTTAGAATAATAGTAAAGATAACAAGCATCTGAAGCAGGTTGTTCCTTATGTACATGACAACATATTTTCCAGTAGAGCCCTTCACCTCAGAATTATCCGCCTGGACGTAATGGCGCAGAGTACCATTCCATCAGCTGTAGATACGTTTGTGCACTTAGAGTGTATGTTAACTGAGTCTCGTTCCGAAAGACAAAGAATTAAACATAGGAAAAGATTCGTGTATCGGTTCGCCACAATCTGTCTTACAGGTCTAAGATTGTTGTACCTTCCTCCGAGTTAACGACAGAAGGCGCCTAGAATATTTTATTTGTTTCGAAGCACGCAGCTATCACAGCCTCTTGCTTTAGTTCTGTACATACGCAGGGTTTCATTCCCGAATTTCTGATTGTCTTGGCAAGACCAGTCCCATGACTGCCGGTTTACTTTCCTGATTGATGTTACTAACGAGCATGTGGAATGTTATCTGCTGTTCGAGACTGCAAGATCTTGCAAGATAATACAAGAAAACAAAGATGTCGCCCCTTCATTAACCAGCCGAAGCACATCCCGTTATGCATGATGATCTAAGTCTGCTCATCCCCAGCCATTGCATATACAGTTTTCTCTCCACGTTATCCGCATGGGAAGCTCAAGCAGATGAGGTACTTTTACATTTTGTGGTGCATTCAAGAAGAATGCCGAGATCTATTGTACACATTTACTACCAAATATTCCTTCGCGAGCGGCGACCACCCCTCCCCTCCCCAACACCTTCATGTTTCCGTCCCTCGGCAAAAGCTATAAGAACTTTCCTCGATTACGTTTGAATCCTAGAAACTTGATGGAATCTGTCTCGAGGACAATGTATACCTCATGAGTTCCTCTTCTGATAACCCCCGACATCCAAACGAGTCGCGATTCTTCCACCTACGATGCGGCACTCGAAGCGTGGATGTACTGGAAATAAGAAGAGCGATCTAGCATTATCAGTACAGGCTTTGAAATGATTAAGTAGCAAATATTGGGAAGTATACCCATGTTGAGGATATCAAGCTTCCAGGAATCTTCTTTGCTTCGCCAATGCCGAGAAATATACCAACCAATATAACAATGAAAATGCACAAGATGCCGCTTCCTCGAATGTATGGAAGAGGGCTTGATCCAAGAGAATGCAGCTTGAAGTATGAGAAAGAAACGAAGGAGTAAAGTACACAAGTCGAGCAAAGTAAAATAATCAGGATCAACGTCAGATCTTCGTTCCTGGTTCCAAACCTACGCAGTGTTAACAGCAGTGATAGATCTGGGTTGAGTCACGCTTACCATACACAGAGTCCGACGTTGAGTAGAATGCTGAGGATACCAACCACAAGGAGGATCTGTTTAAGCCACGGACATACGATCGTTTGAACTTGCCAGCAGGATTCCACCTGAAATGTGTCAGCACAAGAAATGTGACGTCTGTTCAGAGTAGATACCTCGTATATTCCCACCATGCCGGTATTTACAATAAGCAAACAAACATATACAATTCCGCACCAGTGATTCCCTAATCCGTTCAAATTTAATGTCTGGAGATAAGGAGGACTGCTCTTACCATTCCTTGATAGCACGAAACCTAAAAGCAGGCTAGACGCTACAAGAGAGATCATAGACACAACCAACTGCAGTGGCTGGTTCGACCGTGGCAGGAAATAGCCACCTAGACGAATGACGGCCTCTATAAATACAATAACAGAAACGACAATGGCTGCTGGGAAAGGAATTGAATTTGCACCTGGGGAACCAGGAAGTCCGTTTAAGTCTGCCATTGGGATGGAAGAAATTGAGCGGTGAGTAACTAATAAAAATGTCCGGTGAAGCTAAAGAAAAAATAAGGCGGACAGGCACATGCAGCGGTGGCCAGGAATAGGGAAAGACGTTGGTTGCCTCGTTCTGCAGCTGCTTCTTCTTATATACTAGACGGGATCCCACGTTCGAGCGTAACGGATGTAAGTGTGGGTCGCAACCAGCTAGAGTCTCGTTCATTCCTCTAAGATCAGTGACGAGAATGAGGTCTCAGGCATTTCTAATTGCAATAAGCCAAAGAATACAGGCGCATACGAAGATGACCTATGATGGGAAATGAGTGGGCGCATGATAGCAAAATGAACTGTGGAGGTGCGTAAGGGGGTAGACAGTGGGTCTCGCCCTTCCCTATGTCTTGTTCTTTAACATAAAGGAAACTTATAGATCTTAGTTGTTGATTAGAAGAATAGCCGTACTATCTGACAAGGGAGGGCGAGACGGTACGGAAGGGGGTGGACAGTGGGTTTCGTCCAGCACTATATCAATACAGGAAAACTGTGGGGCGAATTCGCAGAATCAACACTGTTCTATGGAAAACATTACCTTGCGGTTTATCACGGTGGACGAGACCCACTGTCCACCCCCTTCCGTACCCTGCAGAGGGGTTGAGACAGGATAAGCGGAGGAAGAAACTCTCCGGCACGAGATATGGCTTTCGTCTCGGTGGCTTGTATGGGCTATGTCTAATCTGGCGAAGCTAATGCTTCTCGCTTTTACCCGCTGCGATCATCATCGCGCAACCCCAGATTGGCTAGTGCACAGTCAGGCGACCAGACAGGGCACTTATTCCTGGCCGGCTATCTCTCTCTTTCCAACGGAACAAATATATTTCGCCTTGTCAATCCAGCATCACATCAGTTCGGGATGATGGCCATTGAGATTCAGAACGCGACCGAGGTATTAACCCGCGATACACCAAGTCGAGTGATTGCTGACCTCAAATTGTAGGCGAAACAGAGATTACTTGACGCTCTCGACGTTCTCGATGCAATCTCCACCTACTCAATCCATCACCGGCTACCTAGCAAGCAGCTGTTCGACATACATGTCCGAAAACGACTCCAAAGCTTATACCCAAAGCTCCCATCTCCTACCCATCCTTTGCTAGAGGAATCAGATGAACTCAGCGAGTTAGGGAAAAAACAATTGTCGCCGTACTGTTACAAGATCGAAGACTCGGCCGATAATTTCGACACGGTGCTCGGCGGGTTGGAAGCCCATCACAAGCAGATGAGTACTCGGAATTTGTCTAGCAAAGGCGAGCTTATCGACACCATCATACGCAGCGGTGTATCCAAGATCATCAAGTCTGTTGCTGTAATCCTGGATGTGATCGGTAGCTTGGCAATCTGGCACATTCGGGAAGTGGAGGCAAGGACTCTGGCTACCAGGCGCGGGCATGATCTTATCACCCAAGAGGACAAGAGCGATGCTGCCACGGAGATGTGGCAGTATCTGAGCTCCTACAACGGCAGTGCAGACAGAAAGCAGCTAGATGCGCGGGTTACCGCAGGCATTCGGTGGAACAGATTCCTGGGAGGAAAGGAGATTGGCATGATTGTTACGGTGCACAAGTTACCTCCTAGTTTGTAAGTGGTCTACTCTGCTACTACCGTTATTTTCTGACAGGGTTGCCTTTCCACAGGAAGCTTAGAACGATGTTGATTGATAAACTGGCACTCGTTGTCGCGAATATGCCGGGGATGCTGGACCAAGCGACGAAAGCTACGCCCTGTATGCAGAAGCTATTAGATTCGAAGCTCGGGCCATGGACAGGATCCAAGAAAGGACATTTACCAATGTCAGAACTTAGCCCAGAACATCGTGGCCCTGATATAGAAGCCGAATCGGGTATTCCTGTTACCAATTCAATAGGGAAATTGTTGGATGCAGCCGAGTTTATTGCGGCAGCAAGACAAGACGAAACGCTCGAACAGCACAGGAAACGAAGGCGTCTTAATTCGCTTCCACTGTTGAACGAAGATAAAGAATCGATCGTGACGGCTGGAAGCCCAGAAGATGTCAATCTACAAACGAGAATCGTGCCTGCGAATTCATCCAGTTCCCAACTCCCAGGTGAACCGATTTCTGACCAAGGTGGCATTACTGAAGAGATTACTCCTAGGGATACCGACTGCAACGAGCCTCAGACACAAGGCGAGATGCTTGACCAACGAAGGCGCGTCGGGTCATTTCCACCATCTGATGAAATTAGGGGATACATCGTGATACCTGAAGCCCTAGCGGGTGTTTCTCTATTGGCGGGTATCGCACCAAATCTGAATTCATCGTTCTCCCAACAACCGAAGATAGCGAGAATGGCTGAGGTGGACAAGTTGGAGATTCCTCTTGGAGGCTACTTTTTCGAACGTATGAAAGCTAGCTCTTTGAGAAGTCAAGAGAAGGAGAGGCAATGCATGAGATTCACCGATACTGTGCGTTTGCATGTTGCTTATCGCCCAGGTGAGGATATAAAGTTGGAGATGTGGCTATGTGCATCAAATGTAAACGACATCTTGCAAGCGACGATAGACTCGGCAGGAAATTTGAGGAAGGTAGTTGGTGACTATCTTTTCGAGGCTATAAAAGCAAGTAATTGGTGGAAGGAAGATGAAAGGAAGGGGGTAGTCGATTTCCATGGCGCTATTAATCTGTCCTTTCCTGACGGACGTAATGGTAGCGATTGTAAGGTGGAAGTTCTGTTGGGCTCTAAGATGGGATTGGATTTTTATAAAACTGTATTTCCTTAGGTTCATTGAACTGTATCCACCAATTTGAAATTTGTCTTCACGACCACTACACTCCACCCTGTTGATAAAACCATGTTCTTTTCGTCCGTATCCGTCCTGATCTTTCGTATACCCATACGAATGTGGCCCTCTCCAGCTTTCCATGACATGTATCTATCATAGTCGACTGCATCGAACGTATGCTCTTCGTTGATAATTTCGTAATCTCCATCGTCAGTTTGTTTGGCCTGTGATGTTCGTGTTAGAATTGACAAGCAATTAGATAAGGGTCAAGTCGATCTTACCTCAGGCATTTTAGGGAGCAAAACCTCAGCCAAATTCAACCACAGCGATGCTCAGCGATGCTAAAGAGCAGTGCGTGCCGGTTCGGCGTAGAGTCTCACTAGAATGAGTTGATGGAAGATGTCGAGAATATTGCAGATGCGGTTGTCGAATGCTCGAGGAGAGGACGCTCGATTCGAATTTGGATATAAAATTTGGAAGGGTAGACAATGACTATCTGAAGGACTCGTCAGTATGATGATGATGTGACTGGGTCGAGAAGAAATCGAGAATGGAGGCGACTATAGCTGAGGATGAAGCGACGCAGTCTTCTGCGGTGTCCGCAGGCAACTCACCCTCCACACGAAAGGGGAACTCAGGACGAGTGTTTGGCACAATAGGTAGAGCGTGTCTTGAAAATGGAGAGCAAGCTCTTGCGCCTTGAAGCTGGATGGTGAAGATGATGCTCTGAAACGTTGCGCAGCGTGGAGGAGAATAATATCACAGGAGAATGGTGGGGTGCGAGGTGCTCATGTGATTTTAATTGAGCAAACCGATACTGACCCACAAGACCCTAGTGCAGTTGGGCGGCAATGATTCAGGCTGCAAAAGGTGGACTACGGCCTCGAGGAACGACAAGTCGTTTATATTGTATGCAACCACCCTTGACTCCTCATGATATTAGCCTCTTGGAGGAATTCGCTATTATTAAGACAAATGTCTGATCTCCTGTAACTCCGTGGTTTGACTCCTCCAAGTGGTGAGGCTTGGTGCCCCAAAATATCGTCTAAGGGACTCGAATTTTGCGCCTAAGGACAGTTTTCTCCCATCGTTAGCTCTCTTGGTAGTGCTGCTCCGAACCGCTAGGATGATCTTCACGCTGTCGAGCATCCAAGGCCCACGCATGTGACTCGGCTACACGATCTTCCGCTTCCGCTGATAAACTCTTATCCCCCCCTTTCTAAGCACCCAAAAAGTTGTCATTAGAGCTCAGTTGAAATACTTCGTCACCAGCAAACATCAAAGTATTGTATACTTCCAACTACGATCCTCATCTTAAGGCATGGGCATTTCTGTAAAGATTTATGTGGGAACTGAGAGATGTGGATTGTGCAGTTCACAGCTTCCGTGGAGTGGCCATTCAGAGCTCAACTTATGGGATCTCGATTTTCGAGCAGGTATGAGATATGTGTGATATCCAGTCGTTTTCCTTTTTGACTTCCTCAATAGCATTCTGCTTGGAACCAAACAATGAAAACACCATCGAAATTACCAAGACGGCCAACCTGTTAGACATCCACGACCAGCAGATTGATGTCGGATTAGCTGGTCGTTGCCCAAACCAGTCAATTACTATCTACAACTACCAGCAAAGGTTGCACGCAAAAGTGAGCCGCCCGACTGCCTATTGCTTTCACGCCTGGTGCTACGAGATCCTCATCCTGAAAGCCGAACATTGCACTGAGCGCGAAATATACAAGCTTTCTCAAATACTGTCATTAGGCTCAGAAGTGTGGGAGAGTGGACACCTGCATCGTCAGCAGATCGAAGATACAAGCAACGGAATGCTTCGCGTGCTTGCGGATAACCATCAACCACTTTCTAAATTGCTACGTTTGCCTATAGAGCTTAGAAACATGGTCTGGAACTAGATCGGTCCAAAGGCTGCTTTCAGCGCTAGTGTCCTGGTTTCAGAGGAAACAACACGCCTGCTTCGTGCCCTTAACTGCTCCAGCTGTCAAATTGTATCCTTGAACCAAGGCTCTCGTATTGCCGTCAAGATGCTGACTGTTTTTGGTACCCCATATATACAGAGTCTAGCCGACGGAGCTTGCCCTGTGGCCATTCCTGGTGTCGTTCTCTACCTCAAATTTGCCATGGTCTCCGGCGGAATCTGCGCAGTCAAACTATATAGTAGTGACTGGAACACAAGCTGGCTAGGTATCTTCCTAATTCCGGTCGTACCTGGTATGGATGTATTCGTAAACCGGGAAACACACTTGCATGCAGCTCAAATGTAAGTCGGCACTGTTCTCATATTTGCCATATCTAACAGTTGCAGGGTTTGTATTTCACCTCTCTGTCTAGCACAGATGACCAGATTTTGTGGGATCAACCAGATATCCCGAACACCCTCTACAACCCAGACGAGGAATTGTTCGACTTTAAACGAGACATTGGTCGCTCTTGTGAGCTGCCTAAAAGTCGACAACCAAGACATTTTGGATACCTACCTTTAATTAGCGACAATGAATATGTGAATAGCCTCACTGTGTATCTCTCTGGAAACGGAATCGTTGGAATAGAAAGCCATTTCACCAAAACGTCAAGGCTTATTGGCGGCCGTAACGGCTGCCCCAAGTATTTCCCATTCCACTTAGGGGAACAAATCGCGTTCACCTGGCTTTGTATCATCAAGTCTCCAAGCTATGCATTTGCTGCGCCGACGATCACAGTACGTCAGGAGCATCCCAGTGTGACACATGCCTAATCTATCCTCACAGATCCAGACAACACTTGGGAGAATCCATACTTTTGGACCATATATGCTGCCTCAATATGTGATGAAGGACAAGTATAAATGGATTCTTCTCGACCGACCCGGATTTATCACGGGATTCTATTTCGAATGGCCAGAATCTGCGGTAATCATGAGAATTGGTGTCACCCGAGAAAGCAATTCTGTGGTTACTGGGAACCCGAGCCTAGAATTTACTGCCTGCGCTGCCCCTCGCCTAGCTCGGGTTGGACCTAATGCGGGCCTATTCATGTCTGTAGCTAATTTAAGCAATCTTCGAAAAGCCGAAGTTTGTCGTGTTGGTACCCGCTGTACCGGACTAAAACTATACTATCTTCAAGCACCAACAGCAGTCCTCGGACAGTGGCACACTAATGAATCTTCACAGCACATGTCTATATCCCTTACTAATGGGCCAAACACCATGGGAATTCGATTCAAATTCTCGAGGTCTGGCGATCATCAAGTTGCTACTGACATCAGCTTTGGAGCGGACACAAGCGATAACTGCAATATCAGTTTTTTCGATTGGGAGAGGTAAGACTCCAACCAAGTTACATTCAACAACACTAATTACATATCAGACTCTTACATGGTGGTTCTCCAAATCCGATGATGTTATTTGTCTCTGGGACGGAAAAGTTCTCCCCGTTCCGAAATTGAGTATTATCAATGTGAAGTAGTTTTTACATTGATGTCGGCCCCAGGAAACTACAAAGGAGAAAGATACATCTTGTACAAGACTTCATCATGTGGGAATCCTGTCGTGCGTTATATACATCTGTTTTTTCCCCTCATACAACCAAGCTGTCTTCCCACCATATTTTATTTTCGTCCAATCCGATTTTGTTGTACTTCTGTTGTGGCCACGAACATCTCTGAAGCAAAATTCGTCAAGGTGCATCATGCGAGGGACTCGCGTGACGCTCACAACAATGTAGGTGCTTCTATCATGTCCTGTCACTTCATCTACATTCATTTCGTCGGGATGATGCCGAGATAATGGGCCGGAAGCATCACCTTCTTGATCTCCGTGTTCATCGATATCATCGAGGTCTCGGCAAGACAATGAGCTTGGAGCACCATCTCCTGTACTTTCATGTGCCTCAGACTGTTGCCCAGCTGCAGTGCCTGAAGCGCCATGCCATTGATTTTGAGAGGAGCTAGGCGCTACGCTCAAGGGTGTATATGTGAATGGGACATCATACCTGCCGCTGGAAGAATTGCTTGCGGCTTGCATCGGATTGGTGCCTGAAGTTGAATATCGATAGTCTGGAATGGCAGATTGATCGGTTGAGTAGTCGCTGAAAGTCTGTCCCGCATGCGGGGTGGGCGTCCAGTTCTTCATGTCGTTGAAGCCGTTCTCGACCTGTCGACTATCCTCGTCGACACCAATGTCTTTGTATTGATGCCAGTCCCCCTTATCCTTGGTACCCAAGAATGGAATCAAGCTGTCGTCACCCTGCATGTATTTCCAGAGTCATTACTAACTCGACTTATATCACCCCTTGCTGTGCCAAACATTGCGTCCATCGGCTATTCTCTACTTGGAAAATCCATGTCAATCTTTGATGCTTAACGACTAATTTGACTCTCAGTCTCGATCTAAGTTTGTCAGCCTTGGCATTCTCGTTCAATCATAGTTTCATACTTGATTAGCTCTATAACTATTAAGCTCTCCTAGTGGAAGAGCCCATCTTAATTTCTGATCTTTGAACAACATATGGGTGAGGTCATACCATCCAGCCATCGCCCCAAGCATGAGGAAAGCACCTGCTGCCTGATATCAAATTATTAAGAAGTTTTTAGTGTAAGTTCAGGTGGAATGAGAAGTACCTTCTGAAGGTTGAGCGCGGTGCCATCCTCTCCTATTGCTGTCATGAAGTAAGATGCGGAAACGAACGCTGCCGTCAAAGTTATCGAAGTGAATATTGTAAGCAGAACTAAGTTTGTCTTGATACCAGCAATGGTGAAGAGAAGAAATAGAAAGAACCATGCCAGGAAGAGCAAAGCGATGGCGTTTTGAAACTCGTCTGTGGTGGTGTATCCAGACTGCACAGAAAATGTGGGAGTCATTGTGGCGGCATACGAGAAATAATAGGCGCCAAAATACGCAAAGACTGTAAACTCAAAGGCCTTTCCGTTCTATGGAGTGTTAGAGAATGTACTGGATTCCTCTAGAGACTTACCATATACTCTAGGATGGCTGTAACCCAAGAACCCAGACCACCAACAAACCACAACATTCCAACAACCATAACGTCTTCATGGATGCCTTTGGTTCCTAGAAGAAGGAATGCCAGCATCGTGTTGGTTACCGCAAAAACAGCAATTCCACTACAAGTTTGATCTTGTAAGTCTTGTCATTTTGGAGTGATATCTCATTACACCTACAGTGCTCCAGGGTCCACAGTACGCTTTGCGCGTCGCTCCGTGGAGTCAGGAAAACCCATATTGCGTAAGTATTCTGAAGCGCTGTGAATTGAAGCTTCTACTCATAGATGCGGAAATCAAGTTGAGATGTTTCGGCAGCGTACTTTAGAAACAGGGTGTTAGCATATTCACATAGTCGTACACGGATGACATCTATGTTAGACATTATTTGTGAGGTTTAGGTGACAATACAGTAGTATCAGGCTAAGTTACTGGTCCACTGAAATGGAACCAAACATAATTCCTCCGACTTTACATACAAAGTTTAACAGGAAACAGTGGGTGGCTGTAGAAAAAAACTCCAAATGGCTTGTCTTGTCCACCAACTGTCATCATCTTGATCAATGGCTTGCAAGCTTTCCTTCCTGAGGCTGGAGTCCATTCTCAGGTCTTCCACAAGGAAAGCTTCAGTGGTCTCTCTGCAAATATGGCGATCAAACTCAGGGTGACCTTGGAATGTCAGCAGACGTCGTTGCCAGTATACTCCTTGTATCTGGCAATCAGCACTTCTGCCTATGACTATACAATCTGGAGGTAATGTCTCATCTGACGGCGGAATGACGTGATCCTGATGGACCAGCTGTATCCGCATGGGATTCGGTGCTTCTAAGCTCGTTGCAGTTCTGAATTCATCTACGAAATCGGGCGAGAGTATTATTTGCTGTACACCAATCTCCCACTTGATTCGTTTCACCTCCAGTCCTAAGATAGTTTTGCAGAGAATCTGATGACCAAAACAAGATCCAAAAAGCTTAATATGAGGCTCAAAATGCCACACGGTCGTGATGAAAAGCTGCAACTTGTATATCCAATTTTTATGTTGATCATTAACCGAAGCAGCTAGAGCAAAAATTAGTAATATTTAATGACAAGTATAAGATTATATCTTTGCCTACATGAACCAGTAATCACGATAACATTTACCTCATTGAGTGATCTCGGGTATTCCTCTTGAACTACATCATAATTGGATATGATAGGTGTAACGAGAGGCACTCCTTGTTGACTTAAGTTCCTAATGAGCTCTTTGAATAGAGGAGAAAACTTGTTCTTCTCCCAATGAGACTTTGGCTCGTTAGTATCCAGAATTACGACCTGAAGAGTACTGCCCATGTCGACTGTATCACCAAATTGATGGAATGGGATAAGGAGACAGGCTATAAATATATATTCTGAGTCTGTAGTGTATGTACTTCTTGACAATAGGTAATGTAGTGTAGTATGATTGTTCAGCATCATTTCTATTATGCTTGTAGAGAAGTCAGCTGTAATTAGTACTCCAACCTACATGGTCGTCTTCGTCTTGTTTTTTGTCAAAGCTAATGATGTACTGTACTGTAACTCTATTCTACACAGCATGGTTTAAAGATCCCGAGCACCCATTCAATGATTCGACGCTTGCGCCAGGTGTGACTGAGAGAATTGGATGACTTGATTACCACACAGGAATGCTTATGCTCAATCCATTACACTAGCTAACCGTCTCTGCTGACCGTAATAGCAATGGTGGAACGTTTACAAGATCAGCTCAATACAAAATAGCCTCGACATGATAATAACACAGTTTCTCCTTGGTGAACGCGTATCCACATGCCACGACTGCCCATCTTCTAATTTCTGGTCACAGGTGACTACGATGGCTCTTAAATTCACTGGAAATCGGCTCGAGATAATGCCAGTGTGCTTTGGTAGTATCAACATAAACGATACAGACCTGCGGTTTTTGAATAATTTCACAGGAGCGCGGTTTTGTCAATGCTCCCTTGAGATACTTTATCAGCCTGTCCAAGGAGTAGAAAAGAGACTGCATAGGGATGAGCAGCTTTGTCATATCACCGAATATCCAGACGATGGAATCGCAAATGCAATTGGGCTGCAATTCAAGTCCCCATTCTATGTAGATGCGAATTACTTGCTCGTTGCTTCTACGGCAACGGCAGGGGAATTTGTCATGGCTCCTGCCGCTCAATACGAAATCCGGTTTCAGTTCGCTGTTCAGGATCACAATAAATGGCTTCCTGTGAGTCTTAATCAACTATTCGGCCTAGATCCTTCTCAGTGGCAGCCCACGGCAAATCTCAATAGCGGCGTCAATCCTTCGTTATGGGCCAGGGGGTATCATCCTCTGATAAACATTGGCAATGGCCACAATAGCGCTCTCCATCAAATTCGTGTAGAGTACAAGTACGGTGGGAGCCAAGAGCCTCCGTCGTATCAGAATTGGCATCTCATCGTTTGGGATTTGAGAGTTCATTGCAGATGGGTGGAGCTTATTCCTGCATATTCTCCTTCATCATTGGCGAATGGGGCAGTGCCTACTATTAAGGCACCAGAACCATCGACACGGCGACGCTCGAAGGCACAATATAATCCACGAGAGCGAGCTTACAAGGTAATCACGACAAGACGCAGAAGTAAGAGGCTGGGAAATAAAGACTCTCAAAGGGATTAACGTCCCTCCCTGCGTGACGAGACGCACTGTGTGCCGAGACAGATGAAAGAGTGGCAGCAAACAGCAGGGTTGGTTCCCAACGGCGGAGCACAAACTTCGACTTACAGATGACCTCTCCAGACTTCATATCAACAGCTCTGATTTCCCCGGCTGGATGGGGTCCTACTCGCAAGAAATCAATGAGGCCAACAACCAAGCAATCACGTGTATTTCGCACACGCTTGCATCAAAGAAGGGTGAAGAGCTAGGGCTATATTATCAATCAGCATGCAATGAGATTGCCGACTTGGTCAACGCGCAGAACTTACTTGTCGATGAATACGTCCGTACGTCACCGATGACACAACTTTCTCGCTCCTTGAAGATTCAACAACTGGTTACTCAATGCAGAGTGATGGCTGAAATCATCAACCTGGAGGAGTACCATACAGGTGAATCAAAAGAGAAGATATGTGCCGACTTAGCTCTCCTGCGCTTCTACCTCCAACAACTCATCTCTATATAGCTTTGCCAAATGTTTGGAAAGTGGGATGGGAAGCTCCGGGCAGGACAAGAATACTTCACGTCTTATTTGAAGGAGCGGCACATCCTTGTGTCAGCTACACGTCGCTGTAGAGACGCCTAACTTCTTTGTAAGCAATGGCAAGAATCATAACGGAGAAGACACAACGCAAGTCAAGTACGATCCAATGCTTTACATGCATAGATAAGTGATATCATGAAGGAAAATCATCGATCCTTGACTTCAAGCAAGCGGGAATACTCTAGGTCATAAAATCCGAGGGACCAGCCGTGTAAGACGTCATAATGTTTATTATTCTCGTGATTTGTAAGAAGATTATAACACCGAAAAACTCCCATCGTTAAATGCCGTAACAATTGAAATAAAAAGCTTGCTCTTTTTCGTTACAAGACCTACGCTCGGCACCATACGCGAACGGATTCCTAGGATCAGCCTTCTTGGGGTTACAGCTTGCTTGAGAAGGCAATGTTAGTTTGATCTGCCAATAATCTCAATGCATCATCTATTTGCTCCATAAAGTCATGAAATCTCAAACGACGCATCTAAGGTATATGAAATGAGATAAATCGCCTCCCTGGACCATATGGGTTGAGGTGATAGCAAGAAAGTATCATTTCTTCTATAATATCTGCCAAAATGAAAATTCCAATAGAATATGTGGGGCTGTACGGCTCTTATGTACGCTGACATACTTGAGATGTTGAGGATTTAGGACTTTGACGAATGCCTCAGCATAGACTATGTGGCCGATGTCGGGAATCCCAAGCAAGTTTGATTTCTTCATCAAGAGACAAATAGCTGTTTTCTTGCGATGTGCCTTTGCAAGGCTCAGAGAATAGATATCAGCCATGCCTCTTAGAATCTGCTGCTATAGATACTGCGTTATTGGTTAGTGGTCCCTAACTGCACATGACAAGGCCAGAAGAAGCTATTCCAGGGTTGGCCCAATCTAAAGATACCTGCTGCCGATGTCTCAAATGGAAGGGGGTAGTCAACCCATTAGACACGTCGGGATACTATTTTTTAAAGGAACAAGTCTGGTGGTGACGCCGTGGGACTTGACGAGTTTAGTGCATATCTAAATCAACAAGTGAAGCGGCTTCTCTAAGTATAGAAGTACTAACTTTTGCCTGACGAGTTGCGAGCGAAGACAAATCTATGACTCCGAGCAAGGCTGAACACGACAGCCCGAACTTAGCAAGTGGCTTTCATTTAACGTACGCTCCGTACATGGTAATTATTGGCGAGTCTTATCCCCTGTTGAAAAGCAATAAGCACAAGCTCCACACGGAGAAGATCGCTGTTCACCTATCCGTAGCTAAAGACATCCGCGTCACGGCCCCTGGATTATGCAGCCGAAGATCGTATTTACGGTAGGATGAAGAAAGTGGTATGGTGGTACAATTTCTTTGACAATGCTCTTAATCTCACTCGGAAGAAACCTTGTCTGATTTGTATGATTAATGAAAAAGATGGACGGAGTTCTTCTGCAAACACGGCAAAGGTCATGTAACAAAGCCTATTTTAGCATATCCCGCAACAAGGTATAGTGAATTCTGCGGTGCACAAGCGAGTTGCGTCTGTTGGGGAAGCCTTGCCGCCTGGCATCTCGATGCGATAATTATCGAGAACATTATCAACTCCATCAACCGGAAGGCACAAGCGATTCCTAAAGTTCGATAAGCCCCAATGCCAAGGAAGCCATCTGGGCTTGCATGTGGTCCTCTGCATATTCCACAAGGTCTTAACGGGAGCATTGCCTCTATTTAAGTACACTCCGTCTTCGTTCACATCCAAATTACATTTCCGTATCTAAGAAGCAGAAAATCGACGGCTTCGAACATGACACCTACATCACCACTCGCTCCAACCTTCTTTGGTCACATTGCTTCTACTCAGGATGCTCTTCTTCTTTTCGAGGCTTATCTCAGCGGCGCGCCGAACCTTGTTATACGCCGTCCCCACGATCGTGAGAGGGCGAGCTTGATCAAAAGTGGAAATGTCTTCATCTACGACGAACATTCGTCTGGCATCAAACGATGGACTGACGGTGTGTCATGGAGCCCAAGTCGAATTCTGGGCAATTTCCTGGTCTACCGCGAACTTGAACGGCCTTTCCCACCTGGGGAGAAGAAGCGGGCACTGAAGCGAAACAAGAGATCCTCAGGTATCAGCAAGTCAGAATCTTATGGTGGAAGTGGTATGAGCCATGGATACAACTCGGCCTCAGCAACAGCTTCGACCTTTGACACCCAGAACTCCAATACTCTCAGTAAAGAAACGGAGCGCTCATTGATTGGATCTCTGGTGGACTCTTATGGCTTCAGGGAAGAAGGACTTGTGAAGAAAACAGTTAGTGTTACGGTCGGGGGTGTCTCAATCCATCTCGTCTCATACTACACCGTGGCGGATGTTATAAACAACAAGTTCACAACCCCCTCCAAGGATCCCAGAATCCAGCATATTACACCAAGACCTGATCTCGTTACGAAGCAGAATTTTCGCACACCTATTGTGGAGGTTAATTCCATGGACCGAATTGACGACCGCTCCGTGTATTCCAGCTACTCATCTGCCCGTAACGGCTATGAGATGACCAACCAGACAATTCTACACCGACCAATGTCGTTCCCAACACCACCCATCACGTATGGCTCTAATTCAAGCATGAACAATTCCTATGGGCAGTATGATGGTATTGGACAAGGTCACCTACACGGAGGCTACCCAGCGCGATTTGCACATTCTCCAGGCCTCTATCCTGCGGCAGAGTCCGAAAACTACGATGCTGGATCGTATAGAAAACCACGATCCAATTCGGTCATACGTATTGATTCTGGTACATCGAGAGCTCAAGTGGCCCTGCCACCAGTGACCACAAGTCATACATGCCACTCCTTCAATCACGAGCAAGGCGGCTCCATCGACTCTAGTCTTTCAGGTTTATCCACTTTCTCCTCCGACTCGAAGATGATTAGTGAATTTGGATACTCTCCTCAGAAATCCTGCAGCGACATGAGAGATTCGAGCTCCTTGCACAGCAACTCGGCGAGATCACTGCCAACAGCTACTCACCAGAGAAAGTCTGAGTGCGTGCCAACTCAACCCTACTGTGGCCCAGGGACACCGAAAAGCGAGAATATGTGGTTGGGACATCCAGGACTGCTTGGTCAAAATACAAGTAAAGTTAACGGGGTCCATCACCGATATGAGAGCAAAAGTTCAGACTACACTATGGCATCTACACCCGAAGACGGAATTGAGAAAATTCAATCTCTTAAGGATCATGAAATGCAATCAAAACGGAAAGGTGGTCGAAAACCTGTATAGCGCTACTCACATCTTGTTTTTCGATGTGTGTGATTAATCCTCGAGTAGGTATGCTACATCGGAAGAACGCAAGCAACGTAACTTAACCGACAAGCCCAGGCGACATCCAGAGAGCGTCGCACTGACTATACAACGCAACCCACATCACACGGCTGAAGAAGATGAGTTTGGTCGAAGGAAACTTAACAATCCAAATTCGGTGAGCTTTCGCCTTGATAACGAACTGATCTGCCTCATGGCAAAGCTGACCACCAAGCAAAAGAAGGTGCTACGGCTTATCTGGTCCGCAATGGTTATGTTTAATAAAGTGATCAAGCCAGGCCATGGTGATCCCGTCGGTCGTATAGTCAGATTCGGAAACGGTAATGACCTCAAGACCTGTCATCTTATCAGAGAACCAGTCGGTCATAACTAGCTTTCCTTTGACTATAATCATTGGTGGTATAGCGACTCCGTCTGCTCTTATACACTCAATAACCGTGACTGAAATACGATTTTCAGGTATTCCAGTGTACATCTCCTTAATCCCGATCGGTACAACAACCTCCTGTCCTACTGGCATACAATTCGGGCTCCTTTCTCATCCATATTCGATATCCGGTGCCTCTCACCAGGCTTGATCTCGCTGTGTTCTATCGCCGGCACAAGCTCCTCACGAAACCAATCTTCAAGTGTTCTCTTTGTGTGTATATCATCGCCAATTTTGGGAACATCCATCAAAGTAGCGATCATGGCTCAGAATTTGGTGCAACTTCTCAAAGAAGCCGCAGAATCTTCTACTTCAAACGGACTTGTCATTCATCCTTCAAACAAGCCGGACGATTCTGTTCTCAAAATCAGTTACTCCCAGCTATACGAGCAGGCAACCGTCAGAGCCAAACGTTTGCTGGCTGCCAAGCACTTCTCCGATAAGTCGGTGATTCTCTTGCATGTGGAAGATCGACTCGACGGTATCTCTTGGTTCTGGGCTATTATCGCAGCTGGAGGTGTGCCGTGCCTCTCCACGCCATTTCCCAGAGATCCCGTTCGCTGTGAAAGACATGTTCAATCACTTCAGCAACTCCTCCAAAACCCGTTGATAATCACGACAGAAGCTCTCAAGTCAGCCTTCCCAGCGATCGACGGACTGCGAATCACCACCACGTCTGCAATAGACGAGACCGCTCCACTAAGCAATGGCTCTGCCACAGAGCTGGAAGACACGAAGGGGTGTTTGAAGCAATCTGAGGACTTGGCTGTTTTACTCCTGACATCCGGGAGTACAGGCGACTCCAAAGCTGTGGCTCTTACACACCATAACTTGCTTTCTTCGATCGACGGAAAGATCAGGATGCATGGAACCACCCACGAAGACACTTTCTTGGCCTGGACAGGATTCGATCATGTTGCGAACCTTGTTGAGATCCATCTCCATGCTTTGAAACTCCACGCAAGCCAAGTTCATATCTCACCAATGGTAGCTGTTGGCGATCCTCTAGGTTTCTTGCAGAAATTGAGTGATCACCACGTGTCATACACTTTCGCTCCAAACTTCCTGCTTGCTAATGTTTGTAATGCTTTAGAAAATCTTCACGGCGACAAGGTGCTCTCGATCGACCTTTCTCATCTGCGAGCTCTGATCTCAGGAGGAGAGGCAAACACAGTTGAAACGGTGGCCAAGCTCACAACTCTTTTGCAGAAGTACAATGCTCAACAATCTTTCATCAGGCCAGGGCTAGGCCTGACCGAATCTTGCGCTGGCGCAGTGTACAGTGTCGATTGTCCTTCGTACGACATTTTCCGATCGTCAGTCCATTGCTCAGTTGGGTATCCCACACAAGCTATTCGTGTCCGTATCGTGCGCGAAGAAGGTAACGAAGCAGCACCAAATGAGATTGGCTCGCTTCAGCTCTCAGGACCTTGTGTCTTCAAGGAATATTACAACAATCCGGAGAAGACAGCAGAAAGCTTCACTCATGATGGATGGTTTAAGACGGGCGATCTTGCATTGCTTCACAAGAATGGGAAACTGCTGCTGACGGGAAGAGAGAAAGAGACCATTATCATCAATGGTAACAGTCACGTAAGTCTTGAAGTCTTCCATTTTTTCCGAAAATTTCAACAAAGACTTAGGAATGTCTGCTTCTTCTCTCGGTAATTCCTCGATGTGTTCATCACTGACTCTTTCGTTATCTTAGTATCTGCAAGCAATTGAGGGCGTTGTTGAATCAACCAAGATTCCAGGAGTCACTCCTTCGTATACAGTCGCCTTCTCGCACCGAATAGATGGTGACGATACTGATGCCCTCTGCGTGGTCTACCTTCCAACCTATGACCCACTCGACTACCAAGTTCGAGGCCGTACGGACGACGCAATTTACCGAAGCATCGTCATGAACTATGGTGCTACGCGTATCACCATCATAGCTCTCCCAGAAACCTGTCTCCGAAAATCCTCTTTGGGTAAGCTTTCACGCAAAGCTATCAAAGATGAGTTCGAGAAAGGGAACTATGATACCTACAAGGTTCCTGAGAAATCCATGGAGCAAATTGACAACGATCTGCAACAGAAAATCGTGAACACAATGGAAATCGTCATCATGAGCATATGTCTCCAAGTATTTCCAGACAGTAAGGTCATGTTGAATCGGGACACAGATCTTTTTGCGCTCGGCATGTCCTCCGTCGACGTTTTACAGCTGCAGTCCGCCCTTCAGAAAGCACTCAAGATCACGCATATCCCACACACCACACTATTCGGCCATCCAGTCATCCATGAACTAGCAGCAGCTTTGTACAAGCTGCAGAATGGCTACGAGTTCTCACCTGTCGTCGTCTTACAACCTCATGGCGACAAGACCCCGCTATGGCTCATCCACTCCGGCCTCGGCGAAGTTCTCATCTTCATGAATCTCGCACGGTATTTCACCGATCGTCCAATCTACGCTATTCGAGCTCGAGGATTTGATGGCGAGCCGCACTTCACCTGTCTAGATGAGCTCATCACGACCTACCATTCCGCCATCAAGAAGACCCAGCCCGAAGGACCGTATGCCATAGCAGGATACGCATACGGAGCAGTCCCCGCATTCGAGATCGCAAAGCGCATGGATATTCAGGACGACGAGGTCAAGTTCCTAGGTGTCTTCGATCAGCAGCCTTTCTCGAAAGACAGAGTGAAGAAATACGATTGGTATAGGGTCGTACTGCTCCTCGCTTCGTTCGTCGGTCTGTTTGACGAAGCATACGCCATTTCTTACCTTCCTGAAGCCCGGACAACATCTCATGAAGAGACACTTGATCATATCAATAGCTTCGCTGACCAATCGAGACTTCGAGAACTGGGAATGACGATGGAGAGTTTGGATAATTGGGCTAAGATCGCGCTGTTCATGAAGAAGAGTATTTCGGATTATGATCCGGAGGGAATGGTGAAGAATATGGATGTGTTTTATACAGCCCCTATGCCGGGTTATGGACCAGCTACGAATTTGGAAGATTGGTTCAGTGGGTATATCTCGAAGTGGGACACTTTTGTGGAGGGAGGCGCGAAGTATCATCTTGTGGAGGGGGGTCATAAAACAATTCCTAACCCGCCGCATGTGGAGAGTTTTCAGAAGCTTCTCAAGGGGATCTTGGATGAGCGTGGGCTCTAGGAATCCTTTCCCCAAAGCGAAGCGAAAAGCACAGTGTCAGTCATGTTTCAGTGTATTCTGGAGAGCAATACAATAAATTCCCTAGAATTACCATGGCTAGATGTGGAGGAAAATCTTCTCGTGCTTCCTTGACAGTCCCTTGAATCAAGGAACATTAGCCGCCCTGTCATTTATTGCTTAGACTACTTGCAAAGCTGTTAAAAGTGATATGATTCATTTTTAACATGATGATGAGAAAGTTTTCGGTGAAACTGTGAAAGCTCTCAGGGTTTGCAAATTGTAGTATATAATCGACCATACGTTGATCTTACCCGATGGGATGCTATAGGCTTCGTCTTTATAGTGTGAATCGCCTTATTCTCCTTCATCCAGTTGCGCGCCCAGCGCCTCGATGGCTCCGGTTTCTTCTCTTGGAGTCTCGACCACATGGCACAGTTATATACCATCTGCTTCGTGGCGCCCTTGCCTCCATCAGTTGCTTGATCGACAATATATCAGCATCGCCTTCTCCTGCGCCTCTGAAAGTATACGGTTATGGCCTCCCCACTTCGCAGTCTGCGCTGCTCTACTTTGTACAAGCTTCGGTCTGTCTCTCTCTCTATCCTCCACTTCTTCTGCAAGGTATTCGGCTTGTCAAGGTTATAGATTCGTGCTGCTGTATGAGGTTCTTCGTCGGCGTGAGCTCGTAGCCACTTGATCGCAAGCTGCAGTTTATCCGCCTCTGGTAAATCACGGTCTAATGTCCCTCCCTGCGTAGCGAGACTCCCGGTGTGCCGAGACAGACCAATCAAATCGCAAGGATTCTGAGCTTTTCTACGTATTCTGTCTCTTAACCAAACTACAATTTGGAAGTATATATATACACAATTGGGTATCGAATCGGTGTGATATGAACCGTCATGTGCTGGTCTGTTTATTTCGAAAACCTTCTAATTTTGTTGGGCTGTCTCGCCACACAGTGCGTCTCGCTACGCAGGGAGAGACGTTACAATTCGAAAATACTGATATTCACAATTAGGAGTGGAATCTTTATAACTTGTATCCTAGTACACCGATCTGTTCATCTTAAAAATCTTCTAATTCTGTTGGTCTGTCTCGCCACGCAATGCCTCTCGCTATGCAACGAGGGACGTTAGTGGTGCTAACTCTTCCGAGCTTTTTGCTACTAATGTCGCAACTCCAACATCATGCAGATTTTATTGAGCTTTCGTGGGATTTCTAGTAATTCCAAAGACTTGAGAATCTGGGTTCAATGCAATACCATTTATGTATTCCCCCGAAAATAAAAAGCGTATTTGGTTTGAGCTCGCGGTAGAATGGAGGGAAAGTAGAACAGCGTCGTATTTGACGGTGATACTAAGCTATTGAAGTAAATCTATTTTATTCCACTAATAGCAGGTAATTGTCCCCGTCAACTACTTGACTCGTCAGATCTTGTCGTAAGATGTTGTAGTTCGTCCACCAAGCGAAGAGTTTCATCTTCATTTCCAGGTTCGTCTTCCTCTTCATCCGAATCGTGAACAGAGTTCAGAGCAGGCAACACAAATATTGCTTGACTATCTTCACTGTCTTCGATCTCATCATCCACGAAATCTTCTTCATGTCCCTCTTTTTCGCCCCTGGTCTCATCCTCTTCGTCACTGCTATCAGCTTTCTCTTCCATAGTCTCCTCTTCGTCCTCCTCCTCTTCCCCCTCCTCTTCCTCCTTCTCTTCTTCCTCCTCTTCTTCCTCTTCTTCCTCCTCCTCCGGGTCCTCACTACTATCATTATTCCTATCTTCGCAGTCCTCCTCATCGTCAACACAACCCTCTTCTACCCTATGATCCCTTCTCTTCTCCTCCTCGTCGACAACCGTGTCTAAGCCATTTCGTAGACTAGTTGAGTTTTGATCCCTTAAGATGGACCTACCCCTTAGTTCTCGTGGTTTAGGAGTGGTCATCTTGGTATCGCCGGTTGTGCTAAAGACCATATCGTAGCTTGAGGAGTTCTATAGCAATCCTTTGGATAATATTGAAGCGTTATTTGGAAGTTATACTTAATATAAGAATATCTCTAACAGTCAGACTTATGCTGACAGACCGTCATCCTGTGATCATTGTCGATGACCAATTCACTTTCAGCGACGATACGAGCATTGAGCTAAAACCTCGACGGATTTAATGAAGGCTTTAATATTAAGACTACTGTGACCTCTGTCTTGATAGAAATGCACTAATTCTGACGCAGTAGCTACATTTCGTTTTCAAATCCACTATTAGGTCGTCTTGACAACTATCTGAACTATGTTCTGGTACTGTTGTCGATGTGATGCTGCACAAACAACATTGAAAGGTAACACTGCCAGCGAAAATTGTGGTCATGATATGTGTCCCATTTGTTCAGTTGAAGTATGAATTAGACAAATAATAAGTATGAGTTCCACCCACAGACATATCTATAAGTTATACTTTGAATTGAGTGCTAAGAACTCCGCAGGCACGCGCTTCAATGAATACAAATGGCAAACATAAATTGTTCGACACTTAGAGATTTAGTCTACAAAGGCTAGGTAGAGTACCAAGTCTGAAGTTCTGAACTCCACGGCCGAGTTGACCAGATGAGGTGCCAGAAGTGTAACTGGGTTGGTGAGTTTGAACCTCGCCTTTTCCAAGGTGCTGATTTGCCAAATTGTCCAAGGTGTATGGAAAGAAATCAGTCCCGGGCATCGCAAGGCAAACGAATACTGAATCCTGGGGAGCTAAGACCTGACGTGCTATTGTATGGCGAGTCTCACCCTGACGATACGGGCTTCTTGCAAACTATCCAGAAGTGCTTGAAGACAGGGCCAGACCTAGTACTTGTCGTCGGGACTACGTTGAAGGTGCCCGGGTCTTTAGCAATAGCGAAGAATTCCTGCCGCGCCACTCAGAATAGAGGCGGGATTGCTGTTTGGGTTAGCAAGGAGGAGCCTCTATCAAGAGTAAGGCCTCTTTTTTATTACGTGTTTCGAGGAGACTGTGACTACCTGGCTTGTAAATATTTCAGTTATCCCACTTCCCAGGCAAGTGCTTACATGGCGCAATAGAATTCGTGGCTAGTCGAAATTCCGGAAAGGATCACTATACCCGATCTCCCTCCAAAATACGTTTAGAAACGATGATTCCTAGGGTACTATACAATCGCCGGTTATGCCGACCTTGAGTGAGCTCACTTATTTGTTGCAGCGCCATCAAGAGAAACTTAATTCGGCACCGGAAAATTGATGTTCCAGCCTCGCTTCACTGTTTACATGTAAATAAACGATTAGATCAATTGCAGCACATGAGGGCAGAGGGTATTTTGTCTGGTTCCACTAATAAAAAAAACCCTTCCATCCACCGGATGCGTAAGAGACCTTCAAGCCTATCAAATGGCCCGAACTTTTGGAGGAATTTAGTGTATCTGAAAACCTCCAAGATAACGTTGCATCGCCCAGTGACGGCCTCGCAGAGGATCCAATTTCGACTGGTTCGAGAGCAGACGATTATGGCTTCATTGTGATTAAAATAGGCGGCAACTACTTTGGGCTCTCTCCGATTTATGTGGACTAATGCTTCTGATGCTGTTCGGAGATACTTCTATACAAAAGTGGAACAAATACTAGAGAAATATATACCTTCAAGAGTTCTTCGACGCCCTACAAGTAATTCCAGATTGTGGTCTTCTGAGCTCGGACGAGAGGTGCGGGCCCGCCGGCCGATAAAGCGAACGCGCTAAGGTGCCGTTGGAGTTTGGAGGGCCATCGCTTAGTAGAGAACAACTCCACACTCAGTGTGATGTTTAGTCACGTGATTAATGATTGCACTAAAACTGGCGTGAAATGCTTGGAAGAACCCCCAGTGCTGCGAGTCTCCTGACTCCGATCACTTTCAACATCCTTCTTCATCGCCCTTCTTTCCCACCTCATGCTGATAGAATGGCACCTGTCACGACTGACTTAGCACGTTTGCATCGAATCAAGCTGAGTCGGCCTGGTGACACTGCCAGCTGCCCTGTGGTCATCCAAGGCAGTGATGACATTTGCGGCACGAGTGACAATTCAAACTTTTAGGGACAAGCCAGAGAGGTCGTGAGACAAGCAAGTAAAGGTACCAAGTTACTGGCTCAGCCGCAAATTAATGTCTGGGGAGGTGGAAATGTATCACAGCGAACGTCGAATTAGTGATGATGGGGATTCATTGACCGCGATGAATGAAGCAGTTCAGGGTGAGTGTTTACTCTCTATTTTCGGGGTCAAATAATTACTTTTATTACAACTCATCTATACAATTACTGTAATCATTACATCCATCTATAAATTACAAAAGCGAAGCTAGAATAATGAAGACGTCCAAGTCTCCGCATGCATAATCCCTAGACTGTAAAATAACATGCTTGTTCCAAGGCCTCATTATCTTTCGTGTGTGAGATGCGCTAATACCAATTTAGCCGTACCCCTTATTCCCACCGGCCAAAATTTCTAATCCACCCAACAGGGGTCAGATCCAACGAAAGAACTCAATTGTGTCAATACGACCATCCCAGTTCTCCTCACCGACGAGCGAGGAAGGGTCATCAAATTGTACGAGACACTTTGAGTTGCGTGCTCATCCTCGAGCAGGGTAAAGTCATCAATCGACACTGACGCTCCGAACCCCATTTTTCTCATCCTCTAGCAGGGTAAGGTCATCAAATTGTACGAGACACTTTGTGTTGCATGCTCATCCTCAAGCAGGGTAGGGTCATCAAATTGTACGAAACGTACGAGACACTTTGTGTTGCGTGCTGATCCTCCAGCAGGGTAAAGTCATCAATCGACACTGACGCTCCGAGCCCCAATTTTCTCATCCTCCAGCAGGGTAGGGTCATCCATCGACATTGACGCTCTGAACCCCATTTTTCCTCACCCGCCAGCAGGGGTAAGGTCCCCATTTTTCTCATCCTTCAGGAGGTAAAGTCATCAACCGACACTGACGCTCCGAACCCCATTTTTCTCATCCTCCAGCAGGGTAAAGTCATCAAATTATACGAACACTTTGAGTTGCATGCTCATCCTCTAGCAGGGTAAGGCT
>JACBAH010007660.1:0-48089 GCA_014282315.1 Neospermospora avenae
CTCCTCCACGCCCACCACGTCCCCTATCGCCTCCCCTTCCTCCGTGGTCGCCTCTCGAACCGCCCCTGCCTCTGTAGCCGCTGCCTTGGTCCCTTGACTGTTGATCCTTCACTATGTCGATAATCTCGTCTGGTACTCGCAGGTATTTGATCTATTGCTCCTCAGTCTTTCTCCTCCAATGCTTCATAAAGCGCTTAAGGAGATTACACCTACATTGTTGCCCTTGACATATACCTCTGCTAACCTGAAGAACTTATCACCATCCTGAACATACAGTCATATTAGCTTGCCATTCTGTAATGCAGTAGTGGCGCTCCAGCTTGCGCGCACTCGATCCACCAGATTCACGAGCGAGCATACCGGACTTGTCTGCACAACTTCCTTCAGCGTCAAGTTCATCCATGTATCGCATGTAACCAGATGTCCATTGAGAGTTTCGCCGTTCTTTAGCTCTACGAGCATGGGGTGGCCTTGCGCCGCTGTGAGGAGTCCAAGGGGAAGCTGGAAACCTGTCAGTAGTGATTATGGGTATATAAGACCGCAGGAACCATCTTGCATATAGAGCCAGAGGCCAATAGATAAGGGAAGCATACCATTGTGAGAGCGAATGTGTAGTCTCGAAGTTCTGAGAGCTGCTTTGCGACTTGACTGCTTAGCTTTTGGCGCTTGTGATCGTCCAGGTCGCCGTAGTGCATTTAGCATATCTGCACGTGACTCGCTTTCCTTTGTTTACTCTCGGCTTCACAATTTCTTCGCTACTACAGTAGTGCAAACGAAAAGTATTTCTGAATTGAGTGTTTGTCCGTATGATCATTTACTGAAATTAATGGTGAGCGCCTGGAAGTTTCTTTGGGAACCTCGTGCTACTTATCAGCACATCTGTCAGAAGAGTCCTTGTGCAAAGCGAAAATTTCTGAAGTCTCTGTCGCCTCCAACTAGAAAGCTCTGAACAGCCCCGGAATATGTAGTTTTGCCTCATTTCAGCATCATAAATCCTTCGGGGTCTTGGCTTATTTGTTTAAAAGATATTCTCATCTGCTCCCCAATTAAATACTCAAAGACTTCCTCCGTCAGAAAGGAGCTAGGGATTTTACTATACCCAATCAACTTTGAACAAAAGCTACATAGGATATGCCTGGCTCAAAAGACGATTGCTTCCCAATGACTCATCACTAATATCGCTTTTTGTCAACATTTGAGGCGGTGCGTCAGTACTGATGATCTACTCACAACACTCCTGCATCTCTATCTTCTGGGACGTCTTTCGAAATATCTATGTGGTGCAGTGTTGATATCTTGAGGTACGTGCAAAAAGGAAAGAACATAGGCCAGGAATGCAAGGATATTCAAGATTCTGAATCTTTCAAAATCTCAACACTCCATCGCTGTCAATATCTCAGGATCACACAACACTGCTGCTGGAATGTCATACTAGTTGCTCGTCGATCTACACAACTCCGACCTAAACCCCTGGCCGTCGGTTCCAACAACTTCCAGACACTGCAAAATAGGCTTGACAATTCTCCCGTCCTTGATGGCCTGATAGATACAACTGATATCGCACTTGTTCTAAAAAACCTTGTGAGAACCATGCTATGCTCTGATTGGAGGCAACTAACGTAGCAACAGCAACCATGTCTGAGATCGTCAACGAATTCCCCCGTAGCTGAACCATGCTCTTAATTTTTTGTATAGGAACAGGTCTCTGCAGAAGATACACGGAGTGTGGCCTATCTCGACACATTGATAAGAGTGATGGAAATACTGGTGAGGATTGAGTAGAGCAATACGTACAAATCGAGGACTTGAAATATAGATGTATCTGTATAGTGGTAGGTTTTGGTGTAAAGGGAGGAGCTCTCTCTTGTACGGACCGAGTCAAATGAGAGAGGCTCCACCAGGCCTACCACTCGCAAGCATTTGTCGCAAATATAAAATGTTTCTAGTCTTGAAAGCACAACTTGGTGGGTACCTCTCGATGTAAATCAGTAAATCTTGAATACGAGCTCTGGGAAAACAAAATTTTGATGGGTATGTAACATGAACTATCTAAACTCAACAACTACTACAATTCTCATATACGATCCGGAGAGATCCATGTGCATAAATGTGACAAATTTGTGGCGGATATCGGTGAGGAAAGAACGGTAGGATAAGAACGAGGCCGAGGAAATTCATCACCGGCGAAAAAACTTGAACCCAAAATTAACACTTACTAAAGTCATGAAATATACATTTTTCTTTAGTATTTCATCGTAGTAATGTCATGATATCTTTGTGACTTTGGCTTCTAAATATAACGTCATTTCCGCCAGGTGATATAGTAAAGTCACAGAGCTATTTAATCACTTTAGTAAGGTGATATCCTTGTTTCGCCGAAGACGAATTTCCTCCGCCTCGGAAGCAAGTAATCACTCCACGAATTGGGTTCCAAATATTGTCTTACCCTTTCGATGATCTTTTCTCATTGATTGCCACTCAACCTGCGTGAAAATCGACAAAAATCAAGAGATCATTTGGTGAAGCATTAGAGCACCATCGAACACCAACATAGACACCAGAAAGCATGATACGAGTCCTCGCATACCACTTTAAGACGTAGTTGCCAGTTGCGCTTGCTTCAATTCACGAGATCCTGAGTCCGTCTCGAATGATCGATTTAACAACGATCTCTCCCCAGTGGGCTTATGACATTGCCCGGACAGCACCAGGTATAATTGCGGGTGATCAGTAAGAAGAAGTTGGTTTATCGGATCGCGCAGCGCATAGAATCTAGAAACGAACTACCAACGGTCCGCGATTGAAATAATTCACAGGGATTCTCAAGAACGTAGACAGTGCACCGGTGCTGCGTGGAACATGAGGAAGGGAGCTCCTTTGACACAACCACCCGTGTGGAGCAAAGTTAGGTGCCACAAATTAACGATAAGAGAGAACGGTCGCCAAGATCGGAAATTGTTCAAATAAAGTCATGACCGGAACCTTCGTATAGTAGTACTTATGCTCATATTTTATGCAATTCTCAACCTGTGAAGAGAGTCAATGGGCTTCGGTTCATGACAGCTTCAAGCTGTTCGCTTAGGCTGCTTTGAGAAAATTAACGTCAACAACCTGGAAGTCTTTGGTAAGCATAACAAAATCCTCAGAATTTCTCAAATCCGAATGAAAAAACTCTCAAGAACGAAAGAACAGAAACTGGGAGGGAATAATCGATGACGACATTGCCGAGTCTATGCTGAACCGCAGGCACAGGCCTCGCCCAGACGCTACTGTATTTGATCCGCCCGATCCCTCGGATCTGGGTCTGTATCTTCAAGTATGATAAATGGCGAGAGTCGACATACTTGCTACGATTATCTTTCTTCAAGCCTTTCGATTGAACTATTTGAGTAGACGGTTGTGGGAAACGCTAAAGCTAGTTGTTCATCTCATCCACAAATTAACGAAGCATATGCTTGCATTTACAAGAAGTCAGAAATGGCTAAATCTTTACCCCATTTCTGGGAAAGCCAAGATCTGATTGACAAGACAATATGACTGTCTTATATCTTGGATTCGCGATAACGGGAAGCCTCCGATATCAATCAATACATTGACCAATAAGCTTATAATCTTCGAAAAGCCGATACACAATCTGGTATCTTTCAAGATTGTGGGAAGGATGTTGTTGACATCTCGCTTCCTGAGTCCTGCCCACTTCACTGTTTTTTGGCATGGATATCTTCCCCATCGAATGACAACGCATTCCATGAGAGCATTACTATCATTTCGACTCTTCCTGACGAGCGTTGGTCGTCCGTATACTGTATTCAAAGCCATGCAACTTTGTGTCTCACTTTAGAGGTTCTTGTATTGCGCACCTCGTTCTGGCTCGACACAAATCCTTCAACCTCGCCCGCTCGTGACTAAATTGAACCATCACAGGTCAAGGAACGGTCATAACGTCCTGCAGCAGCTAAAAGAAACCTGCCTATAAACATGTCTTTATTTTCTTGCTTCCTTCCTTTCCAAGGTTCTGCCCAGCTTCCAAGGATTACATATTTTGCGAGCACGTGAATTGCGGGAGCCTCTGTTCTTACCACCTTCTATGTTAGGACAACACAAGAGAATACGACCCTGCGAGGAAAGATAGACACCAAACATTTTTCAACCCGCCAATCCATCGATATCTAGCCAAGGAATACCGAGCGGGGTCGTACATTGGACTACAAGAGAATGTACCTGCAAGGGCAATACCATGCCATGGCGAATACGGCGCAAATATATAAATGCTGCTCTTGTTCCTGCATGTCGAATAAACCTTCTCAATCCCTCTCAAGCTTCCAAAACTCTTGACTTCGGTTCGACAATATGGTTCGCGTTTCATCTCTCAATACCCTAGCCCTGCTCTGCTCTGCAGTTGCAGTTGCAGGTAAGGAGATCGACATGATAGGTGTTGCTCGCTCAGAGGAGTACATCTCGGGTGCCAAGCACGCTGAAATCATGAAGATCAAGATGGAATACTGGGACTACGAGCTCGCCTCCGGCGCTATGAACAGTGAACTCTACCCAGAGCTTGGGTACACGAAGTGTATTGATGGCTTCGCTGCTGCCATTCCCGGTGACTTCAATAATACGTTCGCATGCCGAAACGTAAGATACTTCTCAAAGGACTCTAGAGTTTAGCTAATGATAACGAAAGATGGACATGTACCATTTCCGCTCGCACGCCAGCCTTGGAAGTGCCGTTCAAGGCCAAGCTTCCTCTTCATGGGGTTGGACATCAGCTGACGGTCGCGAGTTTGTTGCTATTGGACAGTTCGACGGAACTGCATTCGTTGAGATTTCCTCGGAAGGAAAGATGATCTATCTTGGTCGTCTTCCAACATGGGATGCTCTCGGAGCACGATGGAGAGAGATTCGAGTCGTCAAGGATCTGTTGGTCGTTGGATCTGAGGCTTGGGGTCACGGCATTCAATTATTCGACATGACCAAAATTTTAACTCTTGATCCCGCCAGCCCAACTACTTTCTCCCAAGAAGATCTTGCCAGTCACTGGGGAGTAGTGTCTCAAGGAAACGCTTCTGAGCCGTGGGACAAGCTTCCAGTGGGCAGAACTCACAATGTTGTGGTGAACGAAGAACTTGGCTATGCAGTGGCTGTCGGCTCTGTCGGAGGAAATGTCACAACTCGTGTCAGAGAGAACATGCCTTGCAACGGTGGATTGATCTTCCTCGACATTTCTGACCCTTCGAACATGAAATCCACAGGGTGTGCTGCAGCAGACTTCTATGTGCATGATGCTCAATGCGTCGTCTATAGAGGGTAAGCTATCGACCAACCCTAGCGTATTAACTCCGTAATACTAACTATGCTCCAGACCAGATAAGAGATACGAGGGTCGTGACATCTGCTACGCTTACAACGAGGATACTGTCACCATCTTTGATGTAACTGGCGACAAGAAAATCGGCAACCAATCCACAATTATTTCTCGTACTTCCTACGAAGGCGCCGAGTATATCCACCAAGGTGTCGTACTTGATCTCCAAAACCAAGAGTACTTGATCCTCGACGACGAATACGACGAGCAAAGTGGTGTTGTCGGCCCAGCCACAAACAAGCTTCCAACGACCCACATTTTCGACATCCGAAACCTTGAAAGTCCAAAATACACCGGCTTCTACCAAGGTAAAGCTCGTGCCATCGACCACAACCAGTACATCTACGATGGATTTGTCTACCAATCCAACTACGGTGCGGGCTTTCACATCTTTGACATTTCATCCATCCCAAGCGATCCCACAGGAAAGTCCGTCTACGAAGCAGCTTTCTTCGACATCTTCCCCGAAGATGACGAGGCACCAGGTGGAGGTAATGCTGTCTTCGCGGGTACATGGTCATCGTTCGCCGGATTCAAGTCAGGTTTCATCTACGTTAACACTATTGAGCGCGGATCCTTCATCCTGAAGGCTACCGACAAGTCACCTCCTAAGGCACCAGTCTGCAATGCTGATAACTGCCTGCGAGCATTCCGTGCCAATTCCATTCCTGGAAGATTGGAGGAAAGTCAAGAGTTTTGCGCCGGATATCTCGCTAGACAGAGAGACGTTCAAGACGTAACGAAGGCGTATGCGAAGGATGCTTGCACCAAGACTATTGGGCTTAAGGCGCAGGTCTCGAGTGCTTGTGCTTGTTTGCCCACAGCTACTGCTACAGTTTGAGGGACGGATCAAAGTTTAGATGACATGTTTACCATGATGTAATCTTATTCGTGTATATAAATTCTGTAGCTCCTTGAGAGCTTCGTATTTGGCATGCAATTTTACTCATTGAATTTGTTTACCAAAATTCAGTTCGGCGCACAAACTTCGAGAGGAAGGACATCTGATCCAAGTGAATGATGAGAGCTACAGCTGGTGAGTGAGTACATACTTGTTGTATTCGACTCAAGACTTTCATCATAGCTCTCACTTGAAATTCGGATAGCCATCGTCCGAGAACTCGTCCCCGATATCTCCCGCCTTCCTGTAATTATCGATGCGAGTAACAATCTCGTTGATATCCTTCCACACTCTCTTCCGATTCCGCAAGCCGTTCAAATCCTGCCAAGCATACTTCATCTTCTGGTACAAAGAAAACCAGTCTGTGTCGCTAACATCCAGATCGCGAGCTTCCCATAACCACGGCATTTCATTTAGCAACAACGTTCTGAAAGCCAAGAAAGGTAATTGACGATACGCAGACGTGGCAAGTCTTAAACTAGCAATATCTTTAGCCGAGAGGTGGCCGATGATCATATATCGGATTTCGTTTGGCAGATGAGAAAACAAATCAGTCGTTCTTGTCGGTGGTGGTGTCTGGTGCATGCCTTTCAAGCGCTCCGTGTCGCTTCTGTAGTTGAATGTGAAGACGCCATCGGTGGTGCTGTGTTGTCGGGGCTTGCCATCCACGTTTTGGCTGACGTATGAGACTGTACGCCTGGTACTTCTCAAAAGCATTGGAAGCCCAGGGATCTTCACTGGATTGGCTGCCAGATATTCGTGACCGGGTTCGTGTTCCCAGTATTGTTGATTGCCATTTTTGACTGCATGCGAGCGAGGAAACTGTCGGTAGTCGTCGAATGATCCCTCAAGCTGAAGAAGTTAACAATTGTGCAGAGCCAGAAGCTTAGCTGTGTCATCCCCGGTCAAGCTAGAGCTGATATTCCCACTCCAGAGAGTGAGAACTACAAGTCTATACCTATTGGAGTACCAAACCTATGGTATGACTTTACTTAAAGTTATAGTAAGGAACTGCTTAATGACTTTGAGGTAAGACACGGTCTGAGTTCCAACAACAATCTAGGGATTTGACAGAGGACGTTATCAAATTTCGCTCGCTTCATCGGACTCAAACTCGATGGGCTTTATGATAGACGACGATTGACTCACATCTCGCCAAGACCAAAGCCCATGCACATCAATGGTGCCGAGTCGGCCGATTGAGACTTTCTTGAATATCTTGAAACAAGCTGGATGGAATGGCAAGCCTTGTTCATCTTCCTGCAATAGAATTAGACATGTCCCAATATACGTTCTTGACACTGGAACGACTTACAAAACCCGAATCGGAGAAATTGGAGACCCAGACTTCGTCTACGCCATGCCTCACAGGCTCTAAGTCCATTGCTGGTCCTTCATCGGGCGATCCATCCGAAAGACCTGTTACAAAGTAATTGGAAGTCTTTTCGAAATCCTGGTCGTCCTCCTCCTCTTGCCAATTTTCATCCTTGATAAGAAGAGCTTGTAAGGCTCTACACCCGGCCATTTCCTCCACTGACAACCTGTAGCCGGAATAGCCTTCTGTAGCATAACAGCCTGGACCGGCGACATGTTCCTAGGCGGTGTCCGATCAGCGACTACTTCTAATCCAAAGTGATTTCGGGTCTGACGAAGGACGAGGGCAATATTGTCCTGAGTCGCTAAATTCAAATAAACTTAAATATTGCTTTCATAATGTCTTGTGATACCTTCACGGCATATAAGTCGAGAATAGGAATATTCGCGGAGGAAAACTCCAAAATCACATAAACGTTTGATGGCTCCATTATAGCAAACAGGTCTCGCTTCCCCGGTCAAGTTTTGTCCATCTCATTTATTGCGTGAACCGAGGATGATGAATGCTTCGATACATACCTCTTCATCTTCGCCTTCGCGTCGAAAAGACTGACACCCAGAATCTCCTTCGCAAGTAGAGTCACGATTTATGAAAGCTGTACCATCATATTCCCAAGCCGACTCGTAAGGCTCGTGAATAGTACGAATTCGCGCAATGCCAAATGCTACCCCGCAAAGCTGGCAGATCGTTCCGACGTAGCCCATGCTAGGATCCTAAGTTGCAGCTCGATTTCGAAGTCACGGAAGTTCTGCAGAACATCATTAGTGAGATACTCTAATGTCGTGGCACTTTTGGATGACTTTCTTGATGTCGAGTGGTGCTATGGTATGCCGACTTCAAAACCTACGTACGAGGTTCCCAAATAGCGTTGATCAAAAACTGGCCTATTGAACTTATGGACTGACTGCTGTAGGAAGGTCGAAGGTTGTACGATTATATAAGGGAAACTACAACCTCGATGGCAGCGTGAGAAAGGCTTCTTACCTTGCTCAAGTCTTCAAGAGATTCAAGGGTGCGTCGTGAAGTCAAATCGATGATATCAGCCAAGGATATACTAGGATAGTAGTAAAGAGTGGATATTCCGAGTTAAAAGAAAAGCGCTACATCTGATGCAGCCTTTCAGATATATCTCTGATATGTGATTTGGAGGGATTCGCAAGACAACAGAGGCAAAAGAATGGCATCAAGAGAGAATGCAATTATCGATTTGTCAATTTTCCATAAACAGGAAATATGCGCTTGATCAGATTTAAGACGTGGTGTCGAAGGGAGGGATCTGTAGAAGTGATATGAAATGATTCATCGTGACTCTTTGTGATGCACAACACCAATAGGATGCAGTACCTACCTTAGGAATGATAAGTAGCTGTGATCGATGAGACAATTGAAGAGGAGAGCCCTTTGCTTCAAGCACATGCTGGAGTAGAGCGAGGGCGGGAGGGAGAACTAGTGCCAAGCTCACTATGCAAGCACTTTACGGGAAAACGCGCTAAGGCGGCCAACACGCGTTCGACGCGATTTGGATATCGATTTCGTGTTTACCCCCTTTCAAAACTTCCGGCCTCCATAGTCCATCAACACCACCGCAACACAACACCAGAATCCATAGCACAATCGATCACAACTGCAACTATGGATCCATCGCAATTGAAAGATGAGGCCGTTGCCGATCGTGTTCGTGCTGCTGCGGAATTTCTTGATCCAAGTATGTCACCTTTTCGCAACAGGTGCCCCTCCATGCTAATCGCCCACAGGTGATCGCACTACACGAAGTTACAGATCAGACATTATTTTGATGCTACAGAAGTTTCAGCGACGCTTAATCGTCAGTATTGATGAAGTTCGCGCTCGCAATGTCGAGCTCGCAGACGGTCTCCTCCAGCAGCCTTTCGATTTCGCCCAAGCCTTCGACCGAGCGCTTAAGGAGGTCATCCAAACTCTCCCGACCACCAACTCGAAGCAGATCTCCGACGAGACAATGTACTATTGTGCTTTCTCTGGCAGTTTCGGTCAATATGCGTGCAATCCCCGAACACTCTCTTCCTCATACCTCAACCACATGGTCTCGCTCGAAGGCATTGTTACCAGATGCTCTCTTGTTAGACCCAAAGTGGTGAAAAGTGTGCATTACAACGAGAAGAAGAAGATCTTCCACTTCCGAGAATACAAGGATCAGACCATGACTTCTGGCGCAACCACTTCCAGTGTGTACCCGCAGGAGGATGAGGACGGTAATCCTCTGGTCACCGAATACGGATACTGTACATACAGAGATCATCAGACTATTTCGATACAAGAAATGCCCGAGCGGGCTCCCGCTGGACAATTGCCTCGTGGGGTTGATGTTATTCTAGACGATGACTTAGTTGATAAATGCAAACCCGGAGACAGAGTACAGCTTGTTGGAATTTATCGATCGCTAGGAAACAGAAATGCTGGGCACAACACTGCTCTGTTCAAGACGGTCATTCTGGCCAACAACGTTGTCATGCTGTCGTCGAAATCAGGCGGAGGAATTGCGTCAGCCACAATCACAGATACTGATATTCGTAACATCAACAAGATATCGAAGAAAAAGAACGTGTTTGAGCTCCTCTCTCAATCTCTGGCGCCAAGTATTTTCGGTCACGAGCACATCAAGAAAGCCATTCTTCTGATGTTGCTTAGTGGTCAGGAGAAGAATTTAGAGAATGGTACGCATTTGAGGGGTGATATCAACATTTTGATGGTTGGTGATCCCTCGACAGCAAAGTCTCAACTGCTACGATTTGTACTGAATACTGCACCGCTTGCTATTGCAACAACTGGTCGAGGATCATCTGGTGTTGGTCTCACAGCTGCTGTCACGTCCGATAAGGAAACTGGAGAACGAAGACTAGAAGCTGGTGCCATGGTCCTCGCTGACCGCGGAGTTGTCTGTATCGATGAATTCGACAAGATGTCCGACATTGATCGAGTTGCAATTCACGAAGTCATGGAACAACAAACCGTAACCATCGCCAAGGCCGGCATTCACACTTCGTTAAACGCTCGCTGCAGTGTGATTGCAGCTGCCAATCCCATCTTTGGGCAGTACGATACCCACAAGGACCCCCACAAGAATATTGCCCTTCCAGATTCTCTTCTTTCTCGTTTTGATCTTCTCTTCGTTGTCACAGATGACATTGATGATGCACGAGATCGCCAAATTTCAGAGCATGTTCTCCGCATGCATCGCTACAGACAGCCTGGTACCGAAGAAGGTGCGCCAGTTCGAGAACAGTCTCAACAAACCCTGGGTATTGGAGTTGAACAAGAGGTTGATGCCAACCGACCTACGGAAGTTTTTGAGAAATACAACCAAATGCTTCACGCAGGTGTCACGCTTACTACTGGACGTGGCGCCAACAAGAAAGTGGAAGTACTCAGTATTCCGTTTGTGAAGAAATACATTCAGTACGCCAAATCCAGGATAAGGCCAGTCTTGACGCAGGAAGCTTCCGAAAGAATCAGCGAGATCTATGTATCTTTAAGAAACGATGACATGCAAGGCAATCAAAGAAAGACTAGCCCTATGACTGTCCGTACTCTTGAAACCATCATTCGTCTCTCAACAGCCCATGCCAAGTCTCGCTTGTCGAGTCGTGTGGAAGAACGAGATGCGCTTGCTGCAGAGGCTATTCTTCGATTTGCTCTATTCAAGGAAGTTGTTGAAGACGAGAAGAGCCGCAAGCGTCGCAAGACCAGACCTCTCGAGGACTTGTCTTCTGATAACGATGATTCCGATGATTCGGACTCGCCACCTCCTACTACCAGAGCCGGAACATCTCGAACTCGCACCCCAGGCACAACTGCACGAAGTCGTACATTGGGCAATGCTAGAAGAGGTGGACAGAACGGATCAAGTTCTCGTACCAACGGTGATAATGGCGGCGACACGATCTCTGATGACGAGGAAGATGATCTGTACAATGCTTCGCCAAGAACCACTCAGAGATCCCGACCAACTGGAACAAATGGAGCGACCGCTTCGCAAACATCTTTCGCCTCCTCTCTTCCTGCGTCGCAACTGCAGTCGCAATCTCAAACGCAGGAAGAGGATACCGAACTTGCTAGCGGGGCAGCTGGGCTCAGCATTGCGCCCACTATCACTCCGGCAAGGTTGACTGTATTCAGAAGGTCTCTCGGTCAACTCCTCAATACGCCGCTGTTTGAAGATGACGCTGCTGATGTCGACAAACTCATTGCAGCGATTAATTCAAGTATTGGAGGGTCTGCTGGAGGAGCTTTTGAGAAGGCCGAGGCTGTAGCTGCTCTGAAGAAGATGGAGGAGGCGAATAATATCATGTCAGTACCTTCCGTACAAAGACTCAAATGAAATCAACTAACGTGTTACAGGTACCCTGATGGAGATCTTGTGTATAAGGTCTAGTTAGTATTTATGCTAGGATGACGTGGTATCCGAAATGGTATTGGATTTGACGAATATGATGTGGTTTGGGAAGATGGTCTTAGGCGTTATAGTGGTCCTGATGAGAACTGATGAGCTGTGCGGCGTTCATGCTTTGTGTTAATTGACAGACGTAACTGTCATAGCAGGCTGATCAGCAGGGCATGGCTCTGCATGCAATAAATGAGATAACGATAAGTCCATGATGCATCACCTCAGTCAATGGAACGCCAATATACCTGTGAAATGAAGTATCATAATCGATGGTTTTGCGATACTTATCTCGAGTAGATCACACCACCACGATCACACGTTCCATTCCGATGTTGACTACATTTTGATGCTCTCTCAGTTTTTGGGCTAGATCGATCAAAATGTTACGTTCTCTAAGGCTTAATGTCGCCGATGAAGCCCCCGGACTGCCACCAAGCATGCACCTTTCCCAGCGCCAACTTCGAGTCTATTGAACACCACCCAAAAGCTGGCCTAGTAGGGCCGATACGACGAGACTCTCCGAAGTAGTTCCAGGAATAACAAAGTGAACTCAGGGACTACATTGTCAGACAAAGACAGATGCTGCTGCCAGCGATTGTACCAGAGTGAGTATGCTTTCTGAAGGCAATTCTTGTCGTAGCCTGTTTGGGGGGTCAAGAATCAGGGCGAGACTGGAATCGTGTAGGGTTTACCGTTCAGACATCTCCAATAACGTGCTTCGACGGTAGTTGCATTTGGTTCGAAGGAGCGTGAGCGTCTTTATTTCATCCAATATTCAGGGACAATGCCTCACTCAATGTGAACATCTCGGGCGATTTTGATCTCAGCCTTCCAGTGATCTGTGGATCACTTGGTAACGTGCTCCCATCCCGTGGAGACTTCAAGTCAGCAGATGTTTCAGAGGCGGAACATATAAACGACATCGGTTGATTGGACCATATAGTGGAAAAATACTGCAAGTCCTGAGAAATTATAGATTTGTGCAAGAAGTACCAGAGAAGTCAATAACCTTATTGAAACGTACTGCTGGTCAGAAAATCTTAAAGCAGGCAGCAAGGAAGAGAACTGCAGTGGACAAAAGAAACTGTCCCATTCTTATACTCGGGTCATCCCAAGAACGCACCTCAATGGTCATGGCAGAGTCGGCGTTCCAAGCCGACTCCCATCGTTCCTGTTGTTGACTTCCACTCCATACACCTTCCTCTTTAATCCATTTAATGGTAGGAAGCTTCATCTTTTCTCTTGTTTCTGTTCCGTGAAGAAGGTGCTGCTGGATCTTTTGTAAGCTCCTGTGAAGCTTCTGTTCAATGAAGTTCCACTTGTTGACCATTAGCTGCTAGCACCTTGCATGTCGAGTATTTGGTGGGTTGAGCTTGTGGTGACAATTGTCGTTTCCATACTCTAAGGCTAGTGAAGAAGGCTGCGCCATAGCATTTGTTGTCTTCCTTCTTGGCAGGCCGCAGGCCTAGTCCCGGTGTTTTGCGACTCGTCCAAAAGCGAGAAGCTTTTCTCTACAAGGTATATACTAAACACTAGGATGCATGCGGTACCTTGGCCAGACAATCGCCACATTTAACGTGACTTGCTTCGTACGAAAGCAACCTCCAAGGACTCTCCATAAATGTTCTGGTCAGGCCATTCATCTGAAAACTTATCTCAAATTGTCCTCTGTGTCCCATCATATTGTTTCTATCTGTGGAGATTTTTGAAACATTGGTCCTTTTATTGCAAGCCATCGCAGTCGAAGCATACGCTCTTTGTTCTGAAAGAGCCGTAGAAGTTCAGGATAACAAGCTTGAAGAGTATAGAAATCTCATATACTTCCACCCATCGTATATTGAAGAACATGATGCCCCCAACCAACCTCGAGTTTGCCAAGTTGGAGCTCAGCCAGCACGGCCAGATAGCCCTACTCACCTACAACCGTCCCTCATCCGGCAACTCACTGCATCCCAAACTGCTTCGAGACGTCGTTACAGCAATGCAATGGATTGAAAGCCAGCCTAGCATCCGCGTCGTAGTCATCACAGGAGCAGGACGGTTCTTCTGCACCGGCATGGAGCTCTCAGACGGCGAAGGGATGTCATTCAAACCAGGTTCCGACTTCCACGAACTGAATCGCGTATTCATCCTTTCGAAGAAGATTCTGCTCGCCGCTGTAAACGGCCCTTGCGCCGGCTACGGAACAAGCAGTCTCGCGCTATTTGACCTGGTGTACGCAGTTCCAGACGCCTATTTCTTCACGCCGTTCGTCAAGTGGGGCATGGCTCCTGAGGGGGCATCTAGTATCTCCTTTCCGAGAATCATGGGACATCAGAGAGCTGCGTCTCTGTTCTTGGCGGGCGATCGTATCTCGGCGCAGGAAGCGAGGGATCTTGGGCTTGTGAGTAAACTTCTGCCGGGGAAAGATTTCCTGGGGCAAGTCATGCGCATCGCGAGTAGGATTGCGGAATCTCCGCCTCAATCTTTGAGAGCGACGAAAGAGTCGATGAGAGCCCCTGTGAGACAGGATTTGTTGGATGCGAATGATAGGGAATGTGCGCTGCTTCATAATGAGAGATATGGGTTTGAGGAATATCGGGACGCTGTTTCGAAATTCATCATCGAGCAGGAAGAAAAACAGAAATTGAGAAGTAAAATATGAAAAGCTTGTGCTTGCGGAGCTACGATCTATTGGTTTGACATATACATTGGCGGATTATTTCGGTCACGTAAATCACAATTCGGAACTCACTGTTCATCTCTGAAACTTACAGGCGCGCCAGAACCTGAGCCAGACGCTCTACAACCCAGCTTGAGAGAAAATCTATAACTGCTTCCTCCAGTACAGGCCCTTTCCAAAACACCAGAATCAAGAAATGTCAGACTGGAGAAAATCCGAGCTTAGATTTGAGGTCATTATTTGATAGATATTCGAAACTGGGCCAAGGGGACCCCGTGCCTGAATCTTGCGGTTTGGAGTAGCTTTCGTGTACCCCAACGGCTCTGCCTTCAATACCACTAGGAGGAAGTCAATAGAGACCACAGGAGAATCTCTTATATCATAACTCCACCCGTTTCATGGACTCTCCCAGCCTGTCGTCAACACTAACACCGTTCCACAATTCCTTCTCTACCCTATCCTCATCCTTCTTTCCGTCTGCCCCTCCTACCGAAGCCGGAACCGTCGAAAGAACAGGCACACCAACCTGCTCAATCATGAAACTCGCAGCAATGCTTCCCCAACAACAAGCCTCGACCACACCTTTACCTCTCGCAAGCGCAACGGCCATCCCGCCTAGAAAGCCATTCCCACCCCCGGTAGGATCGACGACCCTCTCCCCTTGATCTTCAGTAAAATAAGCGGGTAGCCAACTCTCAATCCCCTCTTCAAACACCACTTCTTGCTCCTCCTCGCGAATGAGATCGCCATCTTCATCCAGTAAACCGGCGAAAAGAGCTGTCATGTCCATGTCGAGGGTCAGACCGCCTCTAGCATGATTTGTACGTCGTTTCTTGCTTGGCGAAGGTAAAGAGTCTGATTTAGGCGTGGTTGAGGAACTGGGCTTGGGAGTTGGATTGAGAACGGTGCGACGACCGCCTCCGTTTTTCGCGACATAACAGCCGTCCGCGCCGCATCGGATTACGAGCGTGTAGGATTTTAACGGCATAGACTCAAGGAGCTGGCTACAGGCGCGCTCGACCCAGGTTTTGGAAATTTTGGATGGAGATGGGTGAGTCAGAGTTCGTGGAAGGAGTTCGGAGCCGGTGTCACCCACTGATTAGGAGGTGAGAGGTCAGTAAATCTTCTTGTAGTATTTAGGATTGTATTGAGGCTTAGATAAGTATGAAGGATGCTTTGGTGCGAGACTGTCTTGACAGGGAGGGGATCATAAAGAGAAAGCACGATTTCGGAGGTAGGGAGATAGTCCGCACTTACTAAATCCAGCCAGTTCATGAGCATTAGGAGAAAGAATGTCAATGTAAGGCAAGCAATTCGTGCAGTTCAGCAGCTCGGTTGGAAGACAAAGATCCGGTACTGGTTCCCATATGAAGAGAGGTTTCTCTATGTCATGTCTGAGAGCTTTTCGAGCCCGGAGGATGGTCGTCACGAGCTCGATGCATCGCGTCGGTGAGCAGATCAAGTGGAAAGATTTTGAGAGGAGGAGAGCAGGTGGCAAGGCATCGGTTGTTAAGCGGAGTTTTGGAGTGGTATATTTGAAGGCGCGGTTTTGGGATGTGTCGTAGCCGTTCCATCCTCGGGTTCTGGTAGAGTGTTAGTGAAGGTTGACTTGGAGTGTAATGTGGTATGAGCTAAGGAAGCCAGGGAGGAGGAAGTAAGCGAGCATTTCTAGGGGGTACCTTAAGTTAATACTCGAAGTTTCAGTAGATGTGGAACATCAGCATATGAAGGGATGATGAGGATACTCACGTTAATCGACCAGCATCCACCCGTATTAGACACGACGTTTGCCAGGACTCAATCTGCGATGTGAGACTTGGCGGGAAGTCGGACCCTTTGTCAACAATCCAGGAGACGCTTCGAGATAGCGGTGGAGGAGAGAATAGTCGAGCCCCCAGAGCAGAGAATGATCCTGCTCCACCGAGGATATTGAAAACTGGTGGTGTAGGTGGGAGATAGTGGATCTCATCTGAAGTATTGTTTGTTAGACTTGGAGCGGGTGGCTGAAGCGAGCATGATGATAAAAAAAAGGAAAGCGAGACGTTGACGACAACTCATGGGAAATGCAGAGGAAGTTGAGGTAATATGTCCATTCTCTGCGGCAGTTTTCGAAGACTGACATCAATGAAAGCCGATTTCAAGTTACTGTACTCAAAAACCGTAAATCGAAGACTTTAATAATTGTCCCCACTTCTTGCTGACCACAAGAAGGAAATCGTCAAAAGCGCCCACAACTCTGCCTGCAGGACAGGAAAGAACAAAATGGGGCAATTCCAGGCTTCTGGGATGCGAAATGAACAGAAATGTTATGGATTTTTCGTGCGAAAATCTAAGGATTCGCCACCCAAAACACATTCCATATCACATCGGCTCAAGGCTCCACCATATTTATAGAAGACGCAAAAATGACACAGATGAGAATGACTGACCATCGTACCTATGATGAACATCCCAAGTGTACAGAAATCGATCTCCTGGTCAGGAGATATCTGATCATCGTGCTCCACAGTCATAATGTCGAGACCACTACCGCCGTCTAGGTGCTTTGTAGTTGTACCAAGCGCGTCTCATAGGCAAGTCCAAGGCTGAGTGGTAAATGTTTGGCGATGCGGTAGCCTTGCCTACTTAGTAAAGTGATACTGTACTGTAAATGGGTGCAGCCAAAGCAATAAGACGAGATGAGATGAATGGAAATTTGGTGGTGCCAGGGGTTCGGAGGTTTCGTTCGGAATGGATCGCCGGACCTCATCCCGAAGAGTGCAGGACAGGCGTGCGTGGAGCTACTGTAGCTGCCTATGCTACTGTATGAACGGCAACCTTGAGACAAGGCATGGCAAGGCATCAATCAATCAGTCAATCAATCAATAACATAACATAACGAAGCTTTCTCTGCGCATGCGACTCTCTCGATTCCACATCCTGTCTATCGCAATTGTAATCGCAAGCTTCAGCTTCAGCTTCATTTGAGGAATACACTCTCCTCGTTGTACAATCGGCCCCAGCGCATCGTTGATCATTCCTCAATCCAATCATTCTGTCACTTGGAACACCTCAGCTCAGCATTGCTGGTCCCTGCGGGCAACCGACCACCATGGCCGCCAACAACATGCATAATCTGACTACTCTCATCAAACGGTATGGTGATACCTTCCTTCCACTTCATTCTTTCCCACAACCCATCTGCCGCATCCCGTTGCAACCATGGCCGAATCCGCCTCACCTACCATCCATCGAATGGATCTAACAGCTATCGTGCGTAGGCTTGAAGCTGCCACCTCTAGATTAGAGGACATGGCATCTTCTTCCGTCGAACTCCCAACCATCAATGGAGCTCCCACGCCTGCACCGACTGGCCCTCTTCCTGCGCCGCCTGTTGCCAAAGCCCTAGAGCCCAAGCCTGTAGTGGAAAGCCTGCCCGAATCCGTCGAGGACTTCGATGCCTTCATTACTGGTACTGTCAAGAAGTTCGTGAACCTCAGCGATGAGCTAGGAGGACCAGTTGCCGAGCAGGTAGGAATAATGCTGGATCATGTGGACGATTAGGGGTTGACAGAAATACAGGCCTCCAGTGTCTTGCGAGCATTTGCTAGTCAACGAAAGTTCATCCTCATCACCACGAAAGCGAAGAAGCCCGATATGCAGAGTCCGGTCTTTATGCAGCTTTTGAAGCCCCTCCAGGAATCCATTACCTCTGTCAGCGAGCTTCGAGATGCTAACCGTGGATCTCCCGTCTTCAACCAGCTCAGCGCTGTATCGGAGAGTATTGGTGTACTTGCTTGGGTTACAATGGAGACCAAACCACATAAACATGTCGAGGAGTCTTTGGGGTCGGCACAGTACTGGGGGAACCGGGTTTTAAAGGAGTACAAAGAGAGGTAAGGCCACTCACTGTATTGGCACGGGGAGATCAATGCTGACATGTGGCAGCGATCCAAAGCAGGTAGAATGGATTCAATCATATTACCAGGTTTTCAAGGATCTGTCAGAATACATCAAGCACATTTTCCCCCAGAGCATCCCATGGAATCCCAAAGGACTCACTGTCGAAGAGGCGATCAAAGCTGTGGAGCAAAGCTCGCCGACGCCTCCCGCTCCACACCCAAAAGCTGCAGGCGGAGCTCCTCCTCCACCACCTCCCCCTGGACCACCTCCTCCGCCTATCAAGTTCGATGCTCCTCTACCTCCACTTCCTGCTGCGGGAGGATCAGGAGGTGGCCTTGATGCCGTGTTCAGCGAGTTGAACAAGGGATCAGACGTTACGAAAGGTCTACGGAAGGTCAATGCCGACCAAATGACACACAAGAACCCCTCATTGCGAGCAGCTGCTACAGTACCCCAGAGGAGCGATAGTGCATCCAGTATTTCCTCGAATCGTGGAAAGAGTCCTGCTCCTGGCAAAAAGCCTAAGCCAGAAAGCATGCGAACCAAGAAGCCTCCCGTGACAAGACTCGATGGCAATAAATGGATAATTGTAAGGTTAAGATTCAAATCAGGATAAACGCGATACTAATTCTTGGTAGGAAAACTACGACAATGAGCCCACGCCAGTCAAAATCGACGCATCCATGTCCCAATCAATCCTGATCAGCCGCTGCAACAAAACCACTGTCATCGTGAAAGGCAAAGCCAACGCCATCTCAATCGACAACTCTCCTCGCCTCTCTCTAGTCATCGAATCCCTAGTATCATCCATTGACGTAATCAAATCTTCCAATTTTGCACTCCAAGTCCTTGGAACCCTCCCAACAGTCATCATGGACTCCGTCGACGGTGCACAGATATATTTAGGCAAAGAGAGCATGCAAACGGAAGTTTTCACTAGTAAATGCTCAGGTATTAATCTCAACATCATTTCTGGTGATGGCGATGAGGAAGATGAGGATTATAAGGAGGTTCCGCTGCCGGAGCAGTTGCGTACCTACATCACGGAGGATGGAAAGATTCAGACGGAGATTGTAGAGCATGCTGGTTGAGGAATTATGTGTTTGAAGAGATGTGCATTAGTAGGGCTTAGATTATGTAGAATATGGAATGTATTTATCAGCTTCAGACACAAAACCCTTAGTTGATCCTCTAAGCAACCTAAATTGTTTGTTGGGATCAGTGTTCATGGCTATTGTACCTACTCTTCGTGATACCCAGGCTCGGATGGACCAGAACAGCGTCCACTTCGACTCGCAAAGCTCGCTTAGCGATATTCCGAGAAGAGTCATACTCCACATTATCCACATATTACTCACACCATTTTACTCCATACATAGCCAAAAATTACATAACAGAAGAAAGCCAAAGCCAACAGATATGTAGAGCTGCTATAGTAAGCCCGAAGCCAAGCCTCTAGTACTTGTAGGACAATAGCAACAGATCGTGCCATCATTCAGCAAAGAATATGGTTGTATAGTGTAGCGGTTAGCACGTGGGATTCTGAAAAACAGAATCAGTGTAGAATATCATATCTTCCCGAGTCCTGGGTTCGAATCCCAGTACGACCTTTGCGTTTATATTCTTTTGGCATCTTTTCAAACCTTTTTGGATCAGAGAATTTCCCTAAAAAGAAGTATTTCTTTTTCTTTTTTGGGAGCTTTCTTCACTGCGGGTGAGGAAGTCCAGGTATCAAAACGGTTGGTTTCACACGATAAGGTAAGCGAAGAAGAATCAATGGCAGAAAGCCCAGACAAAGAAAAGTCAACATTAAAAAGTCTATAAATACAAAAATAACGAAAGGATGATTTTTACATGGTTCCATTCATAATCACTCTGAATCAACACATATCCTTCCGAAGCAAAAAAAATGCAAAAAGGTGTTCGGGGTAATCAAGGTAGTCTTTGATTCGCAGATGTATGCGGCTTCTGTGGATCGAACACAGTGCCTCCAGATATCGATGCTGAAGTTGACTTCAGTCTGGCGCTCTCCCAAGTGAGCTAAAGCCGCTTTTGGGGGTGTTTGATGAAGAATACCGTGACTTATTTGGTGTCATGTACGGATGGCAAATGACGGGTAAGGTAAGGTAAGGTAAGTAGAGGTGTGGTGTAGTTGGTGGGGTGGGGTCGAGAGTGATGGAAGGGAAGCGGGAGAGTGGATACTAGGTCCTGATTGAGCGTGGGAAATTGTTAACTTTTGGTATGAAAGTGTTTTGAAGAGTGCTTAATCTAGAGTGTTGCCTAGGTTTGCGTGTTTGGAGATATAATGGCTTCTAGGTTTGATTCGAGGTCGGTGATGTGAGTCGGGACTTAGTACTCTTAGGAGCAAGAGAGGTCATTTCATATCATTGAACGATATGGGCAAGACACGTTACATTGTAAATCAGTAGCAAGAGATTGATTTGATTGGAAGCTTATAATTGTTGGAAGCAGTCTTTGGTACGGCACAGCTGTGCTGGATATACAGGCAAAGTCCAAAAATGGGCACTTGTTGGGGCTCCTGGATGTTTTCCTAAAAAGCGAAGATGCCATTGCTTCTCTTGAGGATAGGGAAGAGACATTGTAAAATACACGAGTAATCACTACCCATATCATACAGGAAATAAGGAACTTGCCCCTTTCTATTCAGATCTGTCGATTCCGCGGGCCTGTTCTGAAAGATAATTGTCCCAATCTCATAATACCGGCACCAGATCTGCTTCGAGACAGATAGTATTGTCTCGTTGGTAAACATAACATAGGCAGCATCTCAGCATCATGAATCTGTCCACCACTTTTTTCAATTCGAACATTGTGCCGTGTAACCCAGTCAATTCAGTACTCCGTAGATATGTACAAGCACCACCCAAGCCATTCCTCTAATTTCCTCCATTCGCCTTCTTCTCAGCTTCGTGTTCCTTGATTTGTTTGCTCCAGCTATTTCTCATTAGCAAAAGCCCTTTCCGATCATGATTCTCGGAATAAATTAACGTACTACCGACTTGGGAAGAACCGTCCCTCTTCGGGGAATCTCGTCCGGTACTCCCTCTCTGCGCTCAACTTCCACATCATTGCTGTGAGACCAACGACCACTACACCGAAGACTGCAGTGTTTGCTTTCCAGTTCGAAGGTTGTGAGTACCATCCACCTGCGGGAGACCACACATGCTTGGGATAACTATGAAGCTGATTAGAGATTGTGTCGAGAGATGCGATTTATTTGCGATTGACTTACGGGATCTTGCCGCCGCCACCCTAGAAGCTGTCAGTAATTTGCTATACCAATCGTAGAGCTACTGGACTTACCATCTTGAATGATTGCTTTGAGTTATGGGTTTGAGGTCTGCAATCTAAATTGGCTGTCGTTGAAACCAAGCTCCGCTGCAGCACCTAGCGCGTCAAAGTTCAACACGTGACGATGTCATGATCGTGTGAGGAAGCTCGAAATTTTTGGGACGAGATATGAAAAGTAAAGCAACTCCACCACCACCTGCGCCGCTCATATTTCCATTCCTTTCTTTTCACTTGTAGGGCTAGAGAGAGAGGAGGAGTCAGGACTGGACCGATGAAGAGAATCAGGATAGGAAGCTTGGGAGGGCAGTTGCTTTCGCCGCGCAAAACGACCTATACACGACAATGTTTTCTACGGCCTGCTGCTCCAAAAAGCTGCTTAGCTAGCTCCAGGAACCACCAACAGATACGGTCGCAGTCCTCAACCTCATCATCTTTGTTAGACGAAACTGTATACGAAGATGCAGACGAAGCAGAGTCACAATCAGCAACACAGAGACATCCCTCGAGCCCCTATCCCTCACCACTCCCTGACGCCGCATTACGCTCTGCGAAGCTGGCGGCTTTACATGCTCGTCTTTCTCTCCCTAAAGCACTGCCGCTGCAAACCATGGCGAGGACATTGGTTGATGGATCCGCGGACTCGAATACCAACTTCAACAATGTTTCGCTAGCTCAGATCGGTGGCTCGTTGATATCTCTACATGTCTCGGAATACCTACTTTGTACATACCCACGTCTTCCTGTCTCCGTCCTCTACGCAGCTGCGTACGCATACAACGGCCCCAAAACACTACAAATGATAGGGCGGGAATGGGGTGTTGAACCAGCAGCAGTGCCAGGTTCAGAAGTCGATCCTGGCTATCTGCAATTCCACAAAATGCAAGCTGGAGATCAGATGAAGTCAGATGTACAGGCTCGGAATGTAAGAAAGGATATGCCATTTTACAGGAGGGGATTGAGCAGTAGAGTGGTTTATGACGACGAGTTCGGAGATACGATCCAGACTGGAGGAGAAGCAGGACCACTGCCATCCGAAACAGCATACTCGAATTTCGTGAAAGCTGTAGTAGGAGCTCTGTACCTCCACGCTGGACGCGAAGCAGCAAAGACCTTCGTCAAGTCACATATCTTGTCGCGTCACCTAGAAATCTCCACACTATTCCAATTCAAACAGCCATTGAGGGAACTGTCGAGGTTATGTGCTAGAGAGGGCTTTGAGTTCCCGATTGCGAGGATACTGAGTGAGACAGGAAGGAGGAGTAGGAGCCCGGTATTCGTGGTGGGCATTTTTAGTGGTCAGGACCAACTCGGGGAGGGTGCTGGAGCAAGTTTGGAGGAAGCGAGGCTTCGAGCTGCGGTGGCGGCTCTGAAGGCTTGGTATCTGTATAGTCCGGGCCATAATGTGCCTGTGCCTAGTGATACGGAGGTTGCGAATGCGAAGCCTTGGGAAGCGGTGCATATCGACATTGGAGAAGTCATTCACTGAAAAGTGTGTCATTGATCGAGATGGTTGGGAATCCATGGAAGCATAGCGTGTTGAATATCCTGTATGATGGTGATGGGGAGAGTGTGGCACCGGCTCGCTCGTTAGAGTTGGTAGGCAGTGTATCTGCCTTGTGTATTATTGGATCTCCTTGCGTCATATGCATAAAAGGAGCTTAAGTCATTGGGTTGGAGTAGATGTGCAAATAGCTGTAGAACATATGGATGGACCTATATGTTTGGTAGATTCAATGGTACACTACCCACCTCTTCGAATATGTTCTGCTCGCCTGAGGCTGTGACTACCATGGAAAGCACCGCTGTTGTGAATGTATGAAGCAGAGCAATGTTATGCCAGTCTGAAACGGGGGACATTTTGGTTTGTAAGCTCGAGGCTTTTCAATCTCAAGCCCAGTACTGGACTCAGTCGTTCGTGTACAATATTTGGTCACAAGACCTCCCGAAAGTCAGATAAAACTCAAAGTACCACCTGCAATTCAAAATCAGATTTTTGTTCTATAAAGTGTATTTTATGGACTCCTTGTGCATTTATATCCTAGCAACTCGCTGCTTTGGCCTTGCACGCATAATACAATCTGCCTAGTCATTCATCCATCATCCATTCCATCATATGAAATGCTGAGCATGAGTGGCATCCGTGTGAAAAGCAAATATGAACAGAGGTACAAGTGAGATAGAGAAGTCCCCGTAACGCCAGCCATTATCAATCCCGTACCGCCCCAATCGATGCATGAAGATAAACTAGACAAGCTTGTCAGACTTGGTCTGGCAAGTCTCTGGATTTGTATGTATGCTTACCAGAAAGTCAATGCTGAGGGTATCACGATTCGGCCTTTGAGTCGACCTTCTTGGCTGGGTTGCCCTCGGATGTATCCTCCTCGCGCGCACGCTTGTTGCCGTTGGATGATGGCTCGTCGGACTTGGTGTCGACCTTCTTGGCGGCACTCTCTTCCCCGTTCCCTTCCTCGCGAGGACGCTTGTTGGTAGAGTCATCTGACTTGACGGGAGCATCTTCAGATTTGACGTCCTTACTCTCAGCCCTGAGGGTAAAGTCAGTCAATTTATTCGCTATGTAGATCTCACACCCAGGGATACTTACTTCTCCTTGTCTTCGCGCTCGCGGTTTCTGTCGCCCCCACGATTATCACGGCGGTCTCCACGACCACCGCGCTTGTTGTCGCGATCTCTACCCCGGCCTCTATTGTCTTTACTGCGGTTGTCTCTGAAACCAGAAGCACGATCCTCTTCACGCCTCTTCTTCCAGTCGTCCTGATCGCGGTCCCCACGATTTTCACGTCTGTCGTTCCCACGACGATCTCCACCCCGACCTCGTCCACGACCTCCTCGGCCCCCTCTGAAATTGCGTTGCTCCTTAGGCTCGATCTTGCCAGACTTGATCTCTTCCTCCTTCTCCTTCATGTACCTAACAGATCTGTATTAGAAGATGTTCGCAGATCTTAGCGGATAGCGCGCGACTGCAATGCGCTGGACAGAAAATATGAATGTGCTGGAGAACTTACTCGCTCTTGGACTTAATCAGAAGAACATTTCCTTTCCAGAGAGGCTTTGGGTCCAGCTTGAGGAACTTCTCGGCAGTCTCATCGTCCTGGAACTCTACAAAAACTGATCCTTTGAACAGCTTCTGATCGGTACGGCGTAGGCGAACAGAGTTAGTTGGTCCGTAAGGAGCGAAGAAAGCCTCGATATCGAATTGCGATCCTGGTTCTTCATCACCAAAGCCTTTGGCGTAGATAGATCGGGATTCAGATTTGTTCTTTGGTGTGGTAGGATCCCAAGCAACTTTGCGCTTGATCTGTTCCATTCCCTCTGGTCCCTCGACAACGAGAAACTTGCTCTCGCGAAGGGCGGCGATGACTGCTGATTGTGGTTGGAACCGCTTCATACGACCAAAGGCAGTGATTTTGCCAATGCCAACTGGCAGATTCTCAGGGCCTCCAGTCAACTCCAACATATAGTCGTCGGTTGGCATGTTGGTGTCCGAGAAGTAAAACTCGACCTTTCATGAACAGTTAGCAGGTCGAGAAATAAATTGGGCAGTTCGACTGTGTACCTGAGCCCGAATCTTTGCTGGATCATCAGTGGTAGGTAAAATGGAAGGATCATATTTGCTGTTCTTTCTGTGATCTTTCCAATCGATTTGAGCACTGGTCTTCAGAACACCGTTCTCATCGTAACGTCTCTTATCCTGCTTGACCTCCTTCTTTTCGTCCTTCTTCTCATCTTCCTCCTTCACTGGAGCTTCCTCCTTGACCTCGGCTTCGCCATTGGAAGGCTTGCTTTCAGCCATATCAGCGTCCTTGACAGTTGGCGCAGCTGAATCGCCGGCTTCTTTCATGACAGTTTGGTCGTTTGCGATTGAGGTGGCAGATGGGTCTGGCTCAGTAGTTTCGACCTTGATGTCTGACATTGTGAATTGTGTGTGCTGTGCAGTATGCACCTGGAGATGGTTCTCGTAGGAGATTTGTGGCTCGAGAGAAGATTTTACGTGGTAGATAGGCTGAATAGGGCGTACTTCTTACTATTGTCGGCGGTGTGTCAGTAAATAGGAAAGGTGACTCGCGATGGCGGGGTACAGGGAAAAAGCTATCGGCGAGCTTGAAATGTATTGTAATTTCTTCTAAAGCAGCCGCATAGGTATGAACTTACAGATTGGCCCTTGCGCTCGAGTCAGCTTATAATACTGTTCCTCGATTGCGTTTTGGTGTGATGTTGTAAATTTGCGCAAGCTCTCAATCATATAGCCCAGTGGGAGAAATAATGGAGGCGGGAGCTTAGCTCTCGAACTTTTCGCGAGGGAGCGGCCGCATCTTGGCAATGCATTCAGCTCAATTCGGACTAGTGCATTATATTTCAAAAGTGTAGACCTCGTGCACTCAAGTATAGTAGTCTGGAAGCTTTAACATATCGCTTTGTACTCTGTAGGGTCGATCTTTTCAGTATGGGGAGAAAGCGTTTTCACAGTCTCAAGCAGATAGTACGTACTCTAGATTTCAATTGCCCCTTACGCCAGCTGATATTTACAGAAATTCCGCGCATCATGGAATAAATACAACCTCTACAACCTCTCACGTCTCCGATCCATCAATACCTCCTTCTTGACCTTTTACCAGCAGAAATGGAAAGCAAAGTCCATGTCCCGGGGCTACCATGGCGAGCAAATCCGCGAGAAGCAATGGCAGAGGATGTTCACTCCCAAGCTCAATGCAGCCATTCCCATGGACCCGAAATACCTGGCCGAGTTCGATGGTTCTGAGCAGGCTGCTGGACGTGGATCTGGATTAGACAAACCATTATTACATAAAAGAGACATCGAAATGAATCGGAAAAGAGGGATACCATATATGCATATGACTTTTGCTCCTATCGAGAAGAGGCTGGATATGGCTATTTTCAGGGCGTTGTTTGCTAGTAGTGCGAAGCAGGCGAGACAGTTTGTTACGCACGGGAAGGTTAAGGTCAATGGCAAGAAGGTTGGTCTAGTTCTTCGACTCTGAGAGGATCGTCTGCTGATGCTGTTCTAGATGCCATACCCAGGATATCTACTAAATCCAGGAGATCTTTTCCAAGTCGAGCCCGACTCCGTCCTCTTTGCCACTGGTGCGCCAAAAGAAACCGAACAGAAGGTTGCAGGAAGGAAGCTTCGCTCAAAATCAACTCGAGTCAACGTCACCATGGACAAATTCCGTGCAGCGCGGCGAGAAAAGCTCGCAGCTCAGCGGGCCGAGCAAGCAGCAAAGGACACCGCAGCTGAAGCTGCAGGAGAAATAGTGAAGCCCAAATTGCGAGTAGAGAAACCTACATTGGAGGACAACATGGTACTCCGACGACAACGGCAAGCTGACGCTGTTGAACTTTTGAAGCAAGCAGAGCTCCTGCAAAACAACAGGAGGAAGCCTTTGAGCGCCAAACAGAAACAAGATCTCCGCGCCCTAGTCAAGAAGGTGAAAGTCTTCCAAGGACAATGCATGCGATTATCCCTCGAGAAGCTAGAAGAGAGGCGTGCAGAGGTAGCCAAAGAATGGGAAGCCGCGCGATCACATCCCCGGCAGGCCGAGAAATGGGCCAAGAACAAAGAGAAGAAAGCTTCTCAACCACCAAAACCTATTGATCCCGACGCCAAACCCCGCATAACCTATAACGAGAAAATTACAAGGGCACTTGAAGAAGAGCGTAAAACCCGAATGGAGAAATTGAAGCTGGAGGTTCATGACCCCACGAAACCGTATGCGACGCCGTGGCGCCCAAGACCGTACATGAGTGCGTTTGCGTTCGTACCTAGGTATTTGGAAGTTAATCATAAGATCTGCTCTGCTGTTTATTTGAGGGATCCTGTGGCTAGGCCGGGTGTGACGGAGGTTCCAAGTCCTTTCCCGGCGGAGATTGCGCAGTTGGCTTTTACGTGGTATTTGAGGAGGAGGTAGATGGAGATGTAGGATATGGCTGTGGTGCATGGTATGGAGTTGTCTTGAAAGACGGCTGGATGAGATGGTGGTCTTGCATGAGATCTTGCATGATGTATTATAGTAGAGGTCCAGACAAAATGCATTTTCTCTCTGTATCAAAACATCTCTACTCGATCCTGCCTAATTTGAACAAATCGATTGAACTTATCCGATAATATGATAGACGACGCCCACGCCCTAAAAAGAGTGCTACTCTACTGTCCAAGAAATACCACACGTTTAATTTGGATTCATCAGACTTACTAACCTCAGGTTCTCGGCGATCTTAGGTCAAATGATTATCACTGCTCATCGTTTACTCATATCATAAGAGTGGAGAATCCTCCTCAACATCAACCAGCGAATAATTGGGCTGGGTTCTTAGTATATATAGCAAACATTATACATCTCTGTAGCGACTGCTGCCGTACTAGTCCGTTTCAGGAAATCAGCCAAATACCAAGTAACCTCGCTGCGAATAACCTCGCTGTTCAAATTTCGATTGCGACGTGCAACAAAACCTTACAAGCAAGTATACGCGAAGCATACCATGCCGACTTAGGGAATGGAGGACCGATTTGGAATCCAGCTTCATCGAAGTGCAACAAAGTCTTGAGCTTTCGCCTGACTCGGGAGTGAACACTAAATTCTCCTTCACTTTTCGAGGTTCGAAAATCGCGACGTGCAACAAAAATCTTACGAGCAAGTATAAGCGAATTATACATGAAACGTAGCCCAGTTTGAATTCAGCTTCGTACATAGGTACATAATCGTAATGTGCAACGAAACTTGCAGAGGAAGGTTTTGGCGGATCGCCCCATTAGGAAAGTCCACATCCAAACTCTTATCTCATTTTCGAACTTCGAAAAATTGCGACGTGCAACAAAACCTCTTGATAGATCATTGGCCAGTGAAATATACTATACTATAAGGTACCCATCTTGAGAAGAAATCCATCATCATCCCGAAAACGCTTTCGAGAAATGCGATGTGCAACAGAACTTAAGGTATAGAATCAGGTTTTTGGCAGAGCGCCCGTTTAGGTAGGACCGTAGGAATGCCAATATCAGAACTCTCATCTTATTTTCGAGCTTCGAAACTTGCGACGTGCAACAAAAGCTTTCAAGCGGGTATTAGCGACGTATACTATGCCTGTTTAGGCAATTAATTGTGATTGGAAAAACGCGATATGCAGCAAAGCTCCTGGGACCACCTGTAGAATGGGTTCAGCATTGACAAGGTTCTTTCAGGTACTTTATCCATCTTGCTCGTCCATTGGATCTTGTCTTTCGTATATGTTCATCGAATGCGATTACAATATAATACTGCTTTGTTCCGGTTGTAGAGGTACTAGAGGACGATATAGGATTGATATTTTGTATGGGTACCATTGGGGATAGGCAATGCTGACCAACAGTTAACAAAAATTAATAGAAAAGCCATTCTCGTAATAACTGATGGCCAATGAGGGAAGTCAAAGGAGATGTGAGAATGAAATATAGACGTGAGGAATTCAGCTCATATCTCTGAGTTATCGTTTCATAGGTTAGTGGAAATTTTCTGACTTCAGGTGGTATGTATTGAGCCAATGGAACTGAAATTACTATAGTTCTACGATCAGATGAGTGTAAACTGCTGTGAGGACACACAAGTTTGATCTTATCTCGAGGTGGCTAGGTACTCAATAGCTGGACTTCTAAGACCATATTCGGACTGGAGGCAGCTTTTGTCTACACAGTCGATTGTTACAAAAGGCAGTGTCTCGGTGGAATGGATGTTGGTAGTGGTCGAAAACGAGTCATTGTTTGACTTGCATGAGTACTTCGTGCTCGGAGAAATCTAGGTAATTACGCAGCGGCAGCAGCAGTGATATTTGTACACCGAGACTCAACAAACTCCTTCGGCTCTCCCTTATGTCCTCCTCTTCCATGAGATGACTATGCCTGCCTACAACTTAGCTTTTGGTGCCTCAAGCGTGGGGATCAGGAGATCCCTGATGTCTCCAGCAGCTTCGTTCAGGTAAAAGCTCATTCTCTCGCTTCCAAGGCCTTTGGAAACAACGTTGAATTGGATACTGTAATCGGCATTAGTACTTGTCTGAAAGTCTTAGTAGAAACAGGGACTCACCTATTCTCATTGATCATATAAGCGATTCCCCATCCATCATCAACAACCTGACTCCATCCATAGCCATTGAAGTATTCCGAACTCAACTGACTGCTAGAAATAAACCACTTGCTCGAATATGCATAAGCAGGGTCCTTGTAAATCGCTGGCAGCTCCTCATTGGGGCCAAGAAGTTTCTTCAGTCCGAATAAATGTCTATCGACACCCTTGCCGTCCGAAGCAGCGGAAATGTATTCCACGTGCGAAGTCACAGCTTTGCGGAAAGCCGCAACAGCAGTCTCGTTCTCGACGGAGTGATCAGTGATGGCTTTGCAGAAAGCAACGGAGTCGTCGGAAACAGTGCGGCAGGTCTCGGTTCGTCCTTGTTGGAATCGGCGCGTTGCGGCAGATTCGTAGGTTGGGCGGTTCTTGCCGTACATCTTGAAGTAGGCGAGTTGAATGACCATCTGGACGTAGGCGTCTGGTGAGCACTTGAACTTCTTGATCAAGCCTTTCCCGTAGCCCTGGTAAGCTTGGACGCGCAACTCGTGCGAACCAATCACCTCTGTGAAGTCCTTAGTCGCGTGCTCGATCTCAGCTTGCACATCTTTGTTGATGTGAAATTTGACGACCGAAGGCTCGGGGAGGTTTGAACGGATTGAGGGGTCGGAAAAGTCGAGCTTGTTATTGAAAATCATCTCGTTCACGTAGTCATTGAGACGGTGTGTTGGCGTGCCATCCATCATAGAGTGCTCGCCTGTGAAGCCAGAAGTTCCGTTATCATTGATGATGAATTGGAGCGGCTTGTCAAACCACCTGTTGGCACCATCGCCGTGCCAGTACGCATGGGCGCGCTCCTCAAGAGTAACTGGACTAGCATCATCCAAGCATACAACGAATGAAGAAGCCTCAATGGTCTTAAGAGCTGCAGCATTCGAAGAGTGCGCCTTGAGAAGGACTTCTCTGGCATCTGTCCAGACGTCGCGGTTCTCGGTAGTCAAAATACCAATTGCTGGGACCTTCTCGGCCCTTTGGTAGATCGACTTGAATTGCTGCTCCAATTCCGAAGTGTTCAATTGCTTTCCATCAACCTCATGGTAGACCTTGAAAAATTGATTCTTGCGCACAGCAATAATGTAGTTGTTCTCCTTGGCAGGGTACTTTTGAGGATAGTCCGCAGGCTTGGCAGGTATCCTGCTGCAATTGAACATCCATTGGTAGCTCTCCATGGAAATAGGAAGCTTCTTCATGTACTCGGGTTCCAACGTGCCAGCATCGACCTGCTTCTTGAACTCCAGCACAGCTGTACTGATAGCAGCAGCTCTCTTGGCTGGGTCCCGCCGCCTTCTATCGTCTCTATGCGAGTAGAAGTAACTGACATATGGCACTACTGGATCGCGGTAGGTGAGATACGCAGCATCATTCCACCATTCGTAGATCCAATTCTTGTGCTTAGGGTCCTCCCTTCTTGCGATGAGCTTTTCCTGAAGCTTGCTACCGATTCCACCTGGCTTTACGAAATCTTGTACGGCCTTTGTAGTTGATTCGAACTCGGACGAAGAGAGCAATGGATGGACAGATTTGAGGTATCTAGCACTTGTCTCTTCCAGAGTTGGTACCGGGAGCCTGGGTAAGGACTCCTCGAATCTCAACATGGGCCCTTTCGAAGCATCCTCCTTATAGCCTATATACCATGTCAACAGATGTTACACGGAGGGGAGAAGGGCCGGAATTACCTGCTGGCAGGGAGCTATTGCTCCTCGAGTTCGCTGGTGCCATTCCCAAGTTCTAAGAAATTGTTAGCCAGGAACAACACATATAACCGTCCAGCTATTTACTTACTCGTGACAATGAAGGTCGTGTCGCAGTGAAGCTACTTCTGAGCAACGGGGACGTCCGACCTTTAGAGATCGCCTTCAACATTCCCGATGTCGTGTATAGGGAGGAACGAGGTAGTTCAGAGTCTGAGAATTTAAAGATTCGCAAGCCTCGTCAAGGATCAACAGCCGTGTTTCCTGTACTTTTGGTTGGTGGATGCTTGGGAAGAGGGCAGGTGTTGTGTTAGGTTCTGGTCCGAAGCCCTCGGAGCGGTGCCATGAGCCGAGGTCCCTTTGACCTTGACCACTGGCTCGAGATCCCCCGCAACATCCTGGCCCCCCTGCGTTTACGCTGCGGCACATCACGCCGACCCAACATACTTTCGAAATACGAAGTATGACGGCGCAAGTTTTCTCAAAGGCGAGCTTGAATTGGATCGGACCGAGGGATGCTAAGCTCTCGGCTGAAGGAGAGTGAGACTTTGTTTATATCCAAACAGCGCAGCAACCGCTTGATGATATTCTGTTTGGCTATGGGACAAACGTGACGCGACTTCTTCCTACATGATGCTGTCCTACATGCCTGGCATGTGAAAATCCAACGTCGCCTTTCTTACAATCTGCCGTTTTCAGCCTGGCAAAGGCTCTTCTCCGACTCCAAGAACTCCACGATAGACCATGCCCATATCATGCCGTAAAGGAAACCTTCAACACTTTTGTACAATAAATCAACATTCCAGTCTACTTCTTCCTTCTACTCTTCCGTGTAGGCGGATCCGCTTTCGCTTTGGACGTTTTAGAAGGTTTAGGTGTTCCTTCTTCTTCCTCCGCATCCTCTTCTTCCTCAACCACCTCTTCCGTCTCCTCCCCCCCATCGTCCTCATCCGCCGTATCTGCAGTCATAGAAGTATCCTTGCTATGCTGTCTCGACGTAGAACCTTCCTTCAGTCGCCCAATCGACCTATTCGTGCTCCTTCCAGTCCTCGTTGACTTTGGTGGTGAATTGACAGGTGAAGTCCTAGGTTCATCCGTATCCTCGACAGTATCTGCTCTACTCTTCGCCGTAATTGCATCTCCCCTCTTGCGTTTCCGTGCTCGCGGCGGCGACGACGCTCTTCCCAATTGAGGCGGCGAAGATGGAGCTTCACTGGTGTCTGCTTCTGTTCGTCTTCTTCCCTTCATAAACATCAACTCATCGAATTCATCTTCCGGCAGCTTAAAATCAAGGGTTTGCTCGTCGTCGAAGTAGTTCTCTCGATCGTCGATGATGTCCAGGTCGTACATTGTGCGTAGCTTTTCCCATATTCCAGGTATGCGCGTGTGCTGCTCGATAGTAGGATCGTAGCCATGATTCCGAAGATGTTCTGATATTGCGATCATGCGAAAGTGCTTGTGTATGCCTGTGGTTTGTTAGATGCGCCCCTGTGAATGTTGATTCGAGAAGAGCTTACCAGCTGGTTTCCACCTAATTATGCCCTTAAAGAGCGATGTTTCCTGCTCATCTGTCCAAGGATCCTTAAGAATGTCATAGGCGGGTTTCGAAGGTTCAGCATTGTCAGGTTTCGGCGTGTCACCAGCTAATGTATCCTCATCTGCCGCCGGCGTAGAAGGTGCGCGCACACTCCCTTTCGCTTTCTTTCTTGGAGGCATCTCGAAATACTGCTGTGTCACTTCAATTGAGGGTGGGATGTTTGATGCGCAATCTCGAATGATTCCAGAAGCACCGTTTGTTGTGTCAGAATTCCCCGGTACAGTAGCTTCGGCTGGTCCCGCACTCGAAGATCTGCCACCATGCGGCGCGTCAGCCAAACGGAATACTTACAACCGACGCGACTTGTCATGACATGGATGACATGCGAATATGAATGACGACAAAGGCGACGAGGGAGATGTGTTTGCAATACCTGACCTGTGGGCGCCTTCAGCACTTTTGAATGACGCTCCAGAAAATAGTCTGCTGTTCTCGCAGTTAGGACTTGTAGGTATGCTATCATTTTCGAAAAGGGGGGGCTTTGTTGACTAACAACATTTTAGACATCGACGAAGCTCTACCAGAAATTATAGATCAATATCTCCACAGAGAAGATGGTGGATTCTTCAGTATCCCTGATCTACCCCTCGGTCCTTCTCATCTTCTGCCACCAGCGCAAACATCGCCTGATATCTTGACGGAGGACTCTTTTCCATCCGATGCAGAGGAAAGAGACGAGCCCCATATATGGATACTTCCGGACGAGATCCCGATCACGGCTGCGAACTACCAGACGTGGGAAGGATTCGAGAAGCAGAAAGATGAGATCTACTTTACATCATATCTCGCGGAAGCAGGTCCATCTATATTGGACACCGTCATAGCATCAAGGGAGGACACTTTACACATCAAGAATACCGAGCATGTCGTGGTAGACTCTAAGATCTACGGCTCATCACTTCTGAGTCTAGGCTTGGGGCGAAGCTCGGTATTCTTCACCTGGGACGAGAGGAAGCAGGTTTTTATGCCTACGATCTCACTGGTGAGGATCTCTGGCTACACGGGGAACTCTTTAGATGGACTTTCGGCCATTTTCCTAGATTGTGGCAATATCACTAGATCGCTTCAAAGATTTGTTGAGAAGGCATATGCAAGGGAGAAATCTCCAGGCCGTATAGCTTTGGCAGATGCGGTATCTACCCTGCTGGCAACTGTTCAATCTCGTTTGAGTGCATCAGCTGCCGCCTATAGCAGCATTCTTCAGCTGCAGGCTCTTTTTAGGCCGGCACACTCGATACTCACTTGCTTCCAACGCATTGTCGTGAACACATTGGCTACTAGAAGTGACGAGTCAATGCTGTCGACAATCTTCGAGGAGATTCAGCTACTGGAGCATAGGACAGACTCATTAAGAGAAATTCTGCTTGAGATTCTGTCCCGGATATCTCAGCCTTGGCTTGAGTTTGCGGGTGAGTGGCTTGGACTGCAAAGAGAAGCTGGGGTACCACTCACCAAGGAAGGACCTGGCAAGAGCTTCGTCAGTGTGGACAACAAGGAGTGGGTGGACGATCAAGGAATGGAGATGAACGAGCCAGACTTCATACTCGACTACGACAAAGTGCCTGCCTTTATCGCTCCGGAAGATGCTAGGATTTTGTTTGAAGTGGGAAAGAGCTTGCGATTTCTGAGATCCCATCATCCGGAGCATCCTCTTTCAACATCGCAGGTTGTCGCTTCAGCAAGTCCCCCGACGCTTGAATGGAAGTTCACCTGGCAAGACGTTGTGGAAGTTGAGACCAAGGCTCTGCAATATGAGCAAGACTTGATCAAAGCTCTACAGCAATTTTCTGATGGCCCAAGCTTACCCAAGCCAGCATTGATCGACCAAGGTTTCTTTGCTCTCGACTTCTTTGGGAAACCAGAACATGATATGCAAGCTCATGTTCTCGCATCGATAGACTCTTTCGATCAGCCATTCGAGAAAAACGAGCAAAACGAGCCAAAGAATTACTTTTCGTGGGCCCTGAATACTTATCTCACCTCAGATCAATCAGCAATATCAGATGCTGAGTCTCTCTTTGCTCCGCCAATCTCACTCGTACCCGTGCTATCATTCAACCCAGTGATCGCAGCCCAAGCTCGAATCGTCAATGGAACTTGCATGCGTATGTTCTTCAAGTCTCACAGACTTCGAGAGCATTTATCTATTCAAAAAAGCTTCCAATTACTCGGCAATGGCGTCTTCTCAAGTAGACTGTCTCACGCCCTTTTCGATCCAGAATTAGAGAGCGCTGAAAGACAACGAGGTGTTGCCCGATCAGGGGGTATGATGGGTCTGCGTCTTGGTGGTAGAGATACCTGGCCTCCAGCATCCTCTGAACTAAGACTTTCCTTAATGGGAGTCCTTACCGACAGCTATACAGCTAGCCAGCCTTTGAATAAATCATGTGCCGGGACATACTTGAACCATAACACGATTCCAGGAGACTTGAGTTTCTCTGTTCGCGATATGACACCAGAAGAAATCGAGAAATGCATGGATCCCGATTCAATCTCAGCTCTAGATTTTCTTCGTCTGTCCTATAAACCCCCACAACCTCTCGAAGCAGTCATTACACCTATGATCCTCTTCAAATACGACCAATTATTCAAGCTCCTACTCCGCGTAGTCCGGATGCTATATGTAGTATCAGCTCTCTATCGAGATACCACAGACCAATCCCTCAACTGGCAAGGAGCGTCGCACATCGCACAGCGCTTCAGGATCGAAGCTCACCATTTTGTTACCACTATCAGTAGTTACTTCTTTGACACTGGCATCGAATCAACCTGGCGTATCTTTGAGCGCAAATTAGATCAGATTGAAGAACGGCTAAGGACTGATGGCGACTACGTTGTTCTTGGTCCGAACGAGGGGATTGATAAACTCAGGGATTATCATGAGCGAGTTCTAGATAGGATCATGTTCGCACTCTTGTTGCGGAAACGTCAACAGCCTGTGATGAATCTCCTCGAGGAGATTTTTACACTGGTCCTTCACTTTTCGAAACTTTCTAGAGAGCGTGCACTCCGATCTCAGAATGACGGCTCAAATGACGATTTGAAAGCTCTTTATTATAACTTTAGAAAGAAGGTTGGGGTCTTCATCACTGTTTGCAGAGGCTTGAGTGAGAAGAAGGGATATGGAGAGAGGAAGATGGCTGATAGTAGATCCTCTGAACAGGAGGGACTTTTCGATGGAGATGATTTGGCGGAGGAAAACACGATTGTGCAGCTTTTGACGAAGCTGGGGATGTCGAATTATAACTCGAGGGCTGTAGATGTGTAGTTTAGATACTTCGCACCTTTAGTTCTGGCACAATGACCATCAGGCTAGTACTTTCCGGATGACAGCTTATTATAATATGATCCTGGTAGGAGGAGGTACTTGCTATATCCAGCTCCGGCATGAGACCTGACTTGACGCTGAGCTAGCTGTGTTTGTAGACTCATCAATGATGGTTCTGCTGACTTTAGAACTTCCTGTGATTTTGCATGAATGGATCATGTTTTCTAGACCTTGAAGTCCAGGTGATGACTACCCAACAACAGTCGATGACCGTTCCGAAAATACTTTACCTGGGGTTATTTAATTTGGCGTGAAATATCGGGCAAAGTTTGTGGTTGAGCAACATTCTGATATTTTTTGTATTTACAACTCTGTCATATTATACATCACCCCCTCCTCGCTGTCGAGTCAAGCCTGCTTTCTGTTCATAGAGCAGCTAAGGGTTTTGCAGAACACCCGAACGCTTGAAATATTCCCACTGTCCCTCTACAGGCTTCTCCTCTAGGTCCTCCCATCTATACACGGATTAGTGAATATCCAAGACGTGGAGTCAAACAGCAAGACTTACACTTTCGCTTTAGCCAAAACCTCCACCAACTTCAGCTCTCCCTCAGCAACTTGAATAACCTCTTCAATCAAACCCGCGCCAATTTTCGTCTCGATTTCCGAAACTCTGTTCCTCATCAGTACTTATACCTCACATATCTCCATCACCAAGCAAACTCACTGCTCAGCACTCAAGGGCGGCTCCGGCTCCCACTTGACGGTCTTCGCATCACTCCCCGGCCTCTTCAGCCCCCACTCCTTCTGACTCTTCCTCTCTGCCACCGTCCTACTCCCCTCTGGCTGTGGTCCCTCATCCTTCTCCCCGTCCCACTCCGTCGTAATCTCATCATGGGCATCCTCGGGCTTCGAAGTGACGAACCTCCTTCCCTGAATCTCTTCCTTAACATGTCTCCCGCCATCATGCGCCACGCCTCCTTCAGGCGTATTGAACACCTCTGGATGTTCCGCGATAGTCTGCTTTGCCTTCTCGGACCATGCGGCGTGGCCCTCTGGCACGACGGCCGAGACGATTGCCATGCGGTGCTTGGTGAGAGCTTCTGTGGATTGGCGGTAGAGCGATGATTCGGGGAAGGCTTGCAATTTGTCGAGGGTCGAGGAGTAGAGGTAGAGGAGCGTGGAGCGAGGGGCGGGATGTGTGAAGAGCCCTGTGAGGCCGGTGGGAGAGCCGGCTTCGAGAAATCGGGAGGGCTTGACGGCCGCGAGCTGGCGGAGTGAACGTCGCATCGTTAGGAGAGGTTAATGGCGTGGATTGGGGTTGTGAGGTGTGTTGCTGCTTCGTGACGTGAGTTAACTTGGAGCTCTATCGCTGGTGCTTGGCGCGCTATGAAATTTAAGGTTGCATGGTTCTTGACATCAACCACTCAAATTTAAGCTAAACATCAGCACTATGAGATCTTCGAAAACTGAACACTACACTGTTATGATGTTGCAAATTCTGACTTCAACACTGTGACAGCAACTAAGTTGCGATAGTCTTAGTCTTAAAAGCCTCAAAGTATTAGAAGTGGACCGACAGAAGTGCTCGACGAACTTGTAAGCTCTCTAGTACCTTGGCAGTGTGCTTGCTCAACCTCAACCTAAAATTGTCCAATATCTGGGATGGTAGTAGCAAATAACATATCTTGAACTAAGGTATACCCTCCAGGTCACTATTGCATCTTTGGTCTGGTCTTCGAGCCAAGCGAGTGTACGCAATTTGTTAGGTGTCACAATATCTTAGTGAACGGGATATTCTTGACCAGAATGCTATTGAGGCAAAGGTACTATACTGCTAGAAGCATGCTGCTAGCTAATAGAAATCTCGGGTTCAGCATAGCGATTATCGAATTATTCGGTAAGCATCTGTTTTCTGGACTCTTGAATTAAGCCGGGTTTTGACAGTACATCGGGTATCATGCCTGCTTGAAAGATATATCACGTCGAAGCCATGCTAGAGCGTAGATGGTAGAAAGATATGGGCGGCCGAGGCGGCGGTGTCACCCTCGAGTACCTACATATACTTGTACGGAACTGTGCCGTTAAAGCTTCTGTACCGGTTAGCCCAGGTGGGCCCGAAGCTCGCGGCGGTCACTCGTAGGATGACTTTGACAAGTTGTCAGAAAATTAACTTTTGTGTCAGAGTTCTGACAAGGAGGAAATGTTGCAAGCTGTACGAGGGTACGAGGTCTGCGCAGCACGATGATGTCTTACTGGGTTTAGCGGGAACGTCTGATCTCTTGTTCATGAAAAAGTAAGGATGCTTCGGAAATTACTGCTGCACATTCTATGAAGATATTCAGCTCTGGTAGAAGATATGTAATGACCTCAAAGCGCAATTCATGACCATAAGATAAAGCCCGTTGACATTCCTTCATCCTTCGTTCATCCTTCTTCAGAGCCAAGGTCACGTGCGTCAATCAGAACTCAGCGTTCCATCTATTTCAGCCCTCCGGAAGCTCATGTGGCCGCGCAAGGCTGTGGGATTCTGGCTTACGTCTTGGCCTTGGCCCATTGACAAATGCCGAAGAAGCCCAATCAAGAATCTTTCTTGAACTCTCAGACATGCAGCAGCCAATTACGGACCTTTAACGGTTCCCAAAATAGAAATACGATCTGACTTCGCTTAATGCGCCCCCGGGCATTTGCAAGTTCAGCTCAACCTCGCGGCATCGGTTCTGCCAACAACTCCGAAGAGCTTCCCACTATCGTGAAAACCGCGCCACGATGGACGTTCCTACGGAAATAGGTAAGGCTCGTGTGGGCTCTTATTTGCCCATTTGCCTTCCATGGAGGATGGATTACAAGTGTTACTTTTGAAGGGTTTTCTCTTGTGTCTTATGACACTCGCTGCCCCTCTCATATTTCCTACTTTCTCTATTTCTCGAATCCTGTCATCACGTTCTTGTAGTATAAGCTTACCAGTGTCTATTCCCAATCTGTCTTCTGGTGTCATACTATTTCGCAATCATGGACACTTCATCTCTATTTTCGGTCAGCCAGTTTGGCCACCCGAAAAGATACGAGGAGCCGGTAGAATCTCCGGACAGCGGAGTGCTGATGGATACGATATTCCAATATCTTAGACAAGACTCTTCCAAATCATTACTACCAACGCCAGTCGATGCGACAATACAGACATGGGCAGCTTCTTTACCAGAGTATCAAGTGTCCCCGATCGTTAACGAAGTTCACGAATACACAGAGCATTCCGACTCGTCTGTAGATTCTTCCTCGTCTCGAAGAGGATCTCTGTTTAGTGATTCCTCAAGTTTGAACGAATCAAGGGGCCCACGAACACCGCCATTGACAACCAGATTTATCGACACAGTTCCAAAATCAACAAATAGCGATGAGTTGATCTTCTCTACGATGCCGAAGCTACCAAGTCCTGCACCTCGTATCAATCTCAACAGAAACTGCTCTTTACGCCGAAGCTCAGAAGTGGTCAGGAGTCCATGTCGTGCTACCAGTATCTCACGCAGAATGAGCTTCGGACTTTCATCTAATCCTAGCAGTCCAGCAATCGAGCGAGGTCCCGTACCAAAAAGGTCCACAACGCATCCGCGAATGCAAGCTACTATAACGAATCTGGTCTCCCTGCCAGAATTCGTCCCATCGACATCAGATAGAGCAGAGAACGGCAAGCCTAGTGTTCCTCTCCAGCCGAGGGTCGCAACAGCAAGCTCCGGACCTCCTCAATTACCAACCCTGGTGCATCCAGAATTTGAGCTGTCTTTCCCAACACGTCCTACTTTTGCGGAGAGGAAGGTCCAGAACTATGTGAAGCAAGCTCGTCATTCAGCACCTGTTCCGGACCACGCAAAAGAACTTTTAAGAACACTTGAAGCCAGGAAGATCTCACCTGACAGACTTTCTATGGCGGCGCCACTTGCATCTCCACCTATTAGTCGCTTCGAATATAACAGCGGACTGGAAGCAAGCAGGCAATCAATGCAGGTCCTAATTCCCGCGCAACTTCAGCAGCACCCCATATTGGAAGTTCCTGGCGAAGCTCGGACTCGAAGACTCGCCGGCATGGAGCAAGAATTCCTTCGAAGTCTTGATACGAGTAAGGTCTCTCCTGCGGCGAGGCAATCCGTTCCATTCTCTCTTCCACATCCGATACAGCGCAGCGTTCCGGATTTATCTTTGCGGAGTCCGACTACAAAGCCGATGGGAGCTGATCACATCAAAGCTCGAATGCAACGAAGATTGGAAATCGAGCGAGTTCCAGTTCCACCAAGGAACGCAGTTCTGCAACCTGGATCTTCAACAAGCTCGGATGTCTGGTTCATAAAGGATTTTCTTTCTGGACGAGAAGGCATGCATATCAAGATGACGAGGAAAGTGACCAACTTCACAAAGGCTGACTGGGTCATTGAGAGTGACAATGGATCGACAGTTTTGAAAGGATTCGGATACAGCAATTCCTTGAGCCGCAAGTCTGGTATGTGTACTCCTTCTGATCAGAAACTGTCACCTGACCTCCAATAGTCTTCTCTGATACTGATGACACGCCAATCTTCACAATTCAGAAGAAGACGGGTAGTACCAGAGTAGCCGAAGCACCAAGCGGCATCTCGCTGTTTACTATCAAGAACACTCTATATTGTATGTTCTTCCAAGACCCTTTGAAAGTGAGATTTATTAATATATCTGTAGCGAGCCCAAACTGGTCAGTCAATATTGGCAGCGAGAACGCAAGGATCAACACAGCGCAATGGACTGCTAAAGGCGATGCATCACTCGAGACCGTGATTGTCAGCTGGGGTGGGTTCCAGGTCGGGCGTATCTCACTGGAGTCGAAGGCTAAGAAACATACTGTAAGCACATCTGCGATGTCTGCTGGCGAGCTATTCTAATTATTTGACAGTACATCTTGAACATTGCGTCCGAAGTCAATTATTGTATTATGGCGGCACTAGCAACAGTATTTGATGATCTCAGAACTGACGAAGGATGCTGAACCCTGGTTTTTTGGTTTTCGCAAATGGATCATGGCGTCTCGAGTTTTTCTTTTTGCTACATTTCAAATCGGATAATACCCAGATGATGGAGTTTGGACTGCATAGGTTGCCTTTCAGTGCATCTAGGGATCAAGCATGGAGTTTCTTACTGGTGGTTCTTCTGTTCGGAGTTCTCTCGAATACATTCTTGAGCTTTATTACCATACATCAAGATCTAGTGATTTTTCCAGCACTTCTAGCTCATGAAAGCGTTAAACATCGCTATGCCCTTTCACAAAGCGGGATAAGTATTCATGACCGTATTTGGCTGATGTCTGAATTGGGCAATGCTCAATAGTCAAGGCCAAGGCCACCACCCCCACCACCGGAAGCTAAGGTACTTGCCCGTACGCCGGACATGTACCGATGAAGAAGAGGACCGTTGAAGGTAGTAGCGAACCCACGAGGCGTCGGCAGTGGTCTCTATTGGGGCTGTGTGCGTCGAAGCATTTAACAATTAGATTAAACCTTAGATCTGCAAATAACTTTTGCATGTTGTATCTTCTTGTTCAGCTGTCTTGAAAGAATGTAAGATCAACAAATCTCGTAAATTTGATTTGCAGGCTGAGATTGTTGAAGATGTACAGCGTTCATCTATTAACAATAACGTATTTTTTCTTTTATCTTTCTTTCAAATCTGTGATTTACTCACGAAGGGCGGGCTTTTTGTGCACGTCATTGTGAACTTGCGCGTGTCACGGGGCAATCAATTCAGCGGAGTAGAGATCGAAACAAGACCTCCATGATCCACACCTGTATCTCTATCTCGGTAATCTCTATGAATGGGGGTCTGCCAAGCACAATAGAACTCCACCCTCATGGCTGTGTGCAGCGGTAGAAAACCATCATGAAGATAATATAAAGTCCATACCTCGCTTCTTTTGAGCGTTCAGGATTCAGTTGTCTCTGAACTTCTCATGTCCACGATCTCCTCACCAGTGGATCACCGATCAAGATGCGATTCCTCAGTGCCCTTTCTGTCTTTGCTATTGTTGCAAGCGGCAATGCTTCTCCAGTAAATCTTGAAAAGAGAGCAGTGGTTCCTCATGATTCTCTTTGGCCTATGCCAGATAATGTGCCCACTGGACCTGTTGGTGATGCTATCAGGAGGTTTGATCCATACCTACACAGTACGTTTTGCCTCATTCGGAAAGAGTGTGGAAGCTGGATTTTGACGCTCCACCTTTTTGACTTTTAAACCCTCATATATTTACACATATTAACGCCTAAGACAGTTGCTCATGGATGCCAGGTGATGACAGCAGTGGACGCGAACGGCAACACAAGGTCTGTCCCCTACTTCTATCTTCGAGAGGTAAATCTGACTGTTACATAGTGGTGGTCTGAAAGACACAGGAAACCCATCAGCTGGATGTAGTTACACAAATCGGCAACAAACCTATGTCAGGACCGCGACGTATAACGGCCGCTTTGCCATCATGTATGCTTGGTACTGGCCAAAAGATCAACCAATCGCTGGAAACTTTCCTGGAGGACATCCTCACGAGGTATGTGAAGAGCATCACAGAGCTATCCAGTCCCAGGACCAGTCTATTGCAACCACGATTTTGAGATCAAGACCTATGGTTCCAAAGCATTCTATATAAACAGCATTGACTCTATCTAGTTTGAAAACGTAGTAGTATGGACTACAGACCCATCTCTCGGTACCCCAAGCCTCATCGGCGCCTCCGCCTCCGCTCATGGCGGCTACAAAAAGAGCACCAACCCATCCAGGATAGGCGACAGAGTAAAGGTTGAATACTATACCTCCTTCCCTACGAACCACGAATTGCAGTTCTCAAGTACCACAGGGTGGAACTTCTACAGGGTTCTTTGGGACACGATGCCTGCTCCTGCAAGAGAGGCGCTGCAAAATACTGATTTTGGAGCGGCGAATGTCCCGTTTAAGGATGGTGCTTTCTTGAGTAATTTAGATAAGGCCTGGGTTTGAGAAAGTAGACTCTTTGAGAGGGCAGGGATGATGAGTGGTGGATTTGAGACGACTTTTTGTATATATTTGAATGCTAATTCTGTTTAGTTTTTAATGATGCGACGAAGATATCCGATTCTGGTTCAGTGCATCCCGTCTTAAGAGAAAGTGACGTTATGAAGCTAGACAATTTCAGTAAATTGTAGATTTCTAGTTCCTCATTGTTATACTGTAGATGTTTTGTATGAAGTAAAATAGTCCAAGCTGTGCTACTCTGGGGTGGAATCGCTCTCTCCGCCTCCCTCTCAAGTTGTAATCGATGATCAATACGCGGGAATGTAAATCAGAAATCGCTGAGTAGCCGTCTTTTCAGTGTTGAGAATGCTCAGGTTCTTATGGGTTGTACTGTCGAATTTAGAGAAATTTAAACGGAAGCTTCTTAATTTGAACTTTTGAACCATGTTCAGAGCTCATCGTTGGTAAATGCATGCATATTTATATTTCATTTAGGTCAATTCTCTCAAAACACCTCGCAACTACATGACGCTTCATGATCCGGGTGACGGAATTGTTTTCAGGCTGGAGAGCTCAATGAACTCAGGTCTAGCCTTCATAGTAAGGTCTAGAGCGGAAGTACAAGTTTCCTATTCTGCTCGATGTCTCGTACTAGACAGTACTCCAGCAATTAGAAGTGAAGGAGATCGGCTCCTCTAGAGTGTCTCAGTATATGAAAATTGTATTAGAGTCTTGATATAGTATTTGATAGCTATTTACTGGCTTTCTTCTGCAACCAATTGGGGACCCAAGAGCTGCGTCGGATGCTCGGATACATTCGGCTGTGAGAAGATGCTGACGTGCACTGTGATTTGACATGTGCAGATGCATGTTGAGTGGTAACACCACTAAGAACCATTCATATCGGTCCAGAAGGTCCAGTACTTTGATATTCCATGCTTTTGGTGTCTTGAATATCACTGACTGTGCCTGGAGCTCGTACAGTTTCAAGCAATTCCTGACAAAGTAAAGAAATCGCTTACACTCCTAGTGCCAGGTAATTCAATCGTTAAGCCTCAACTTCTTGAAAGCCCATCTCAGTCCTCGTAGATCGTCATCGTAAAGTTGTCGTTCTAGGCTTTCGCTGTTGAACAGAAACATCCCAGGTGATTCTTCCCAAGTCAGCTCACCATCGTCTCAATATGACCTGACAAGGCCAGTCTTTTTGATGGGTTGAACTGATGCGACTTCCCTGGAATGTTTCCGAGATACTAGCGACCCACTGAGATATTAAAGTTAACAGACTGTGTGCAGGTAATTCAGAAGCGGTCCTTGAATTGAGGGGTAGTCTACATTCACAAGGAAGTCTCGGGAGCGTATATGCACAATAGTGGATGCTAGATCGGGGTTTGTGCTAAGGATCGTGTTCTCAAATATCAGCCGCTGATACGCGACAGGAGAGCATTACTTTGATTTTCTCGGTTGGATGAACCAACATTCGCTCGCACGAGCGGAGATAGTTGCGTCTTTCGGCATCTGTTGTTCATTGGAAAAGTATCCTCTCTTCCCTGGTTGACGTAGGATGAGACGAGACTCAAGCTTCTACATGATTATCATTGGTAATTTTGAATAGTACATCTAGAATTACCCCAGCGCGGACAGGTCGGAATCAAAACTTGAGCATTGAGAGGTGATGTGTTGAGTCTGATTTAGCAGGCAAAAGATCTCTCGGTACTTTGAATATTTCTCCAGGTGTCGCTCAGAAACAACAGCTGATTGTTACCGGCTGGCGTCCGGAATAGTCCTCGCGCATTATATGTACAATATACCTACTGAATCTCGAGCCGCATCGCACCGAGTTTAACGTTCCCATATAGAGCGGTCTAGCCCCGGCAGTGGAATATCAGTTCTCTGTCAATGAAAACAAAGCAATCCCTCAGTACAGCACTTGATCGAAACGCTTATAAATTGTTTATAACAATTTGCAACAACAGCGACAGGTCTTTCAATAATTACTGCATCAGTGATCCCATGAATAATTCTAGCGTAGGTTCTGACATTTTTTCTCTCGTACTCTCACACCATATCTACGCTCGCTAAACCAATTTTTTAGAATTGCTTCGACTTTGGTCGAGCGGGCTACACTTCCTATCGCCAACTGTCTGATCCAATGGAGAGTAAATCATGGACATTTTCTCCGCTACCATCACCCGAAAGCCCGTATTTTGATATCCCACCATCGAGTAAATATCATGTCAACTGTTGGAATCCCTCAGAGCAGAATTTTGAATGCCTCCTGACACCAGAGTCTATGGATGATGAAGTGGTACTTTCAGAACCTCTTAACGCTGCATCATACCAAAGCAAGTGCAGCAATGCGAAAAAATACGACCAGTGGTCTATGGATCCGGCAGAAACCGAATGTGATCCAATACCACCCTTGGCAGACATATCAGTCAAGTATTCTCAAGACGAAGAACCTCCACTGCCCTCGCCTCCGGGCTTACAGTCAGCCAGCAATGAGACTTCATCACGCAGCAGACCCTCAAATCAAAGTACGAGACCCAGTAAAAGGCTCAAAACCGGGGAAGTAGAGAGGGCATCGGAAGCAGAAGATAATACCTCACGACCAAGATTACGTTCAACATCGAGGGCACAGATTGTGAGAGGTAACCTCTCAAGCTCATCTATATCATCCCGAAGTTCGAGATCAACACCGAAAATTCATCGTCTGAACCATAACCAAATCGAGAAACAGTATCGCAATCGGCTGAACAATCAGTTTGAGGCATTACTGATGGTACTGCCGAAGAAAGACGAGGGTGGAGGGGAAGGAAAGAAGGTAAGTAAGGCCGAAGTGTTAGCGCTTGCCATAGATCGCATTAGAGACTTGGAGACAGACTGGAGGAGGTTGGAGAATGATAATGAGAGGTTGAATATTTTGATGGGAGGCTTTGAGGAGTTGTGGGTGCGCTCTGGTGGCGTGGTGCTCCCTTGATAGTGTTATCTACAAGTGGTAGGAAGTAAAACAGTGATTAGTAGAAGAAAAGTCTTGCTAGCTCGTTGAACCTATCATGATCGAGACCCCATGTCAACCGGGCTTCGAAACGAACGGTGGGAAGGAGGCAGTTGGTCACCGGGAGGTTGATGCAGCAAAGTTCTTCGCCTTTGTAAATTTAAAGTTAGACAGGTATAGCAGATGAAACGCTCCTTTGGAACAAGATAATATTTAACGCAATCACCTAAGGATCCTCTGACTATACTAAAGTCACAAGTGGTATATCCGCGATATGGGGCTGGGCATTGGGCAAGTTCGTCTCCAGCGAGCGCATCAAGAAACCTGCACCAAGCCTATCATATGACTCTGATTTCTCGAACTAGATTTACTTGTGAGTCCCAGTTTCCCGACTACCCCGATAGTCAAGATGTCACTTCGTCAGTCAATAAGTGGATTCACGCGGAGTGTAAAATGGCGTACAGCCTACAGATTTCTGCTGAGATACACGGCAGTACTCAGGCCTCGTCAGATAGTTGCGCAAGCCTATCCTAACGGCCCAACAGTTCCCCATCCTGACCATTCAGTGACTCGAAGAAACCAAAATTGCACTTGTGGTATGCTGGGTCAAGAGGTCTCAATTTTCACCTTTCATTCATGGAAGAGCATGAGTTTCCAAGAAGATCTTGAACTTCGAAATAAATAGATATTGGCTTCTTCGTCGCATATTGAATTTTACCCGGACTTTCGCTGGCACTTCGGTGAAGCATGCAGAAAGAGTATGATACTGATCAGTTTGTTCTGGTCGCTCTGGTTGTGGCTTTGGCCGCTTTAAGAGAGCAGGTGGAAGACCTGTACAACCAGCAACCACCCTTCCAAACCTGTGCATTCGAGGAAGCTCAGTCGTAAATACTATTAATGTCGGAAAAGGTTCTTCGGACATAAACTTCTCTAGGAATCCTACGATTTCCAAGACCTCAGATTTATCGATCTGTTACCTCCGATTCAACGAATTTTCCGATTAGCTAATTCTATCTCTTATTAGCTAATTTTTCTTCTAATTCAGTAATCAAATAATAAATACGAATCGGGGACTCTAATTAGTATACTAGAGTAAGCAAAAATCTAATTTCTTAATTCTTATTATACCCTCGCTATCGCTATAGCTCTCTATAGTTCTATAAATTAAATGAATTATTCTGATAGTAACTATTATATATTGATAATTTCTAATTAACCTATATAGACGTAGACTCGTATAGTTAGAGGTATAAGAATAGAAATATTACTAAAACAGCCCGCGAGGAGGCTAGGGTTATATAGCTGCTTATAAAGTGATTTATCTAGAAATTTTCGGAAGTAAAAGGGGCGACGATTAGAATAGGGGGATAATATAATAATCACTTAGTCGTTAAGGTAAAGAGGTATAATAGAGTATAGTAGGAGGTTCGCTAGAGTATATCTAGTAAATAATCTAATTATTATAGAAGCTAATTACTAAGGAGAGAAGG
>JACBAH010007661.1:0-48120 GCA_014282315.1 Neospermospora avenae
CCCCCACAAACAATCCAGACCCAGCACACCATCAATCTTCATCCCCTCCTCAAGACCTATCCCACAATAAACAGCCTTCCAATCCATCCCACTACCTCTCAACATCTCCTGAATCTCATACCGCGTCCTATACGGCGGTAACAAATCCCTGATCGCAGGCTTCGAGGTATCGAGTCCATACTCGCTCGGAACGAACAATCGTACACCAGCAGCTGCTGCCACATTTATGATCGGAGCCGAGAGATGCAGATCCGAGCCCGTCAGGACGCAGACCACGGTATCCACGCCAGCGAGGTGCTTCTGTAGTTCTGGTATCGAGAAATCCGTTTGTGTGTGAACAACAACTTCTTCTGACGCGTGCTGATGGTCATGGTCATGACGATTGTCGCCGTTTGTGCATTCATTATGAGCGTGCATAGAAGAGGTTGTGACTCTAATACTCGTTTGCCGTGTCAGGACTGTGATGTGGAGATCTGCTTCATGTTGAAGCTTATGGAGTAGCTGAGGTAACAATGGGGACGTCGGGGTCTGAGATGTTATTTCTGCTCTGTTTTGTCATCTCGGTTGAGGAAGAACGGGGGTGGATCACGTGAAGTGCGTGATGGGGAGTTGCTGCTAAAGGAGGCAACTTACTGCTGCGATAACTAGCTTTCGGGACATCTTGAATATCCTTAAGATGAGAGGCTGATGATACATGCAACTGCTGTGAATTTTCATTTATTAGGAAATCGGGCCACCGGCCCAGAAGAGGGGTTCAATGTTTGGCTTCGCGACGCAGTAGCTCTATCTAGCGCGTAGTGTATGGTGGGCTGACCATTTTTGCGTTTTGTAGGGCCAGATATCCTACCATTCGACTAGGCATTAAGCAAGCATTGTTTCTCGGATATAGTTTCCCAAACGAAACACGGTTTTCAGGTATGGTTTCAATTCTAACATCTTGGCGCCTTCGCTCACTCATCTCGCTTAGCTTGCTCATACAAACATCCATCAGCTCTTCTTCCTTTTCCTTCCCCCTCATTTCCTTCCTGGTATATCATAACAAATCCGATCCAACAAATCCACTTCCTCTCAACACGCTCTTGCTACCCGTAGCTCCCCGGGCGTTAGCCCATATTGAACACTATTGCTCTGGCGAGCTCACATTCATACGTTATGCATCGGTGCATCTGTAAATCCTTATTTCAGTCCGTTGACATCTCAATCATCCAATAACACTCTTCTTCTCCCTCTCCCGATTCGCAACCCAATTATCAATTATCTTGCCCACCTCCTTGAAAGCAACCGGCTTTGTCATAAACAGATCAATACCGACCCTCACAGCCTCAGTCTGGTCTTCAATACTGCTCCGGCCAGTAAACGCAATAATGAGCGCAGCATGTGGCGCCTCCCCTACACCATCTTTCTCAACCTTCTCTACTTGCGAGGTCGGCATAGCATCGCGCTTCCGCTTTTCCTCGATAGCTCGGATTTGTCGCGTGGCGCCAAAGCCGTCGAGAATAGGCATAGTGATGTCCATGAAGATGATATCGTAGCCTTCTTTGCGGCCTTCGACCTTCTGCACTGCTTGGAGACCGTCCATGGCTTGATGTACGACGTTGTAGTTGCGGCGGTTTAGGTAGGTCGAAAGTAGACGGATGTTGATCTGATTGTCGTCTACGAGGAGGAGAGTAGGTGATACAACCTTTGCTTTGGGCTCTGCAATTGTCTTGTTTGATATAGTGGTTTCTGTGCTGGGTATTGCCTCGGTGGACAATAGGCGAGAAGGATGATCTGGTACCGAAAGTCTGGAAATTTCACTATCTTCACTCCCAGGCTGAGAATTCTCCTTGTTGGCGAGCGCACGTCTTTCTCCTTCGGGCTCTGGAAATGGGAATTCAGCGTGCTTGTCGAGAATAGCATTAGGTGTTGGACTTTCGATAGCCTTTCGTGCGTTTGCACTGTCTGCTGACACGCGACTGTTGTCAAGGACTTCCCCCCCTCGGGGACTCATGGAAAGTCCTTCAAAGACATTACTTAGATCAGTGCTTTCCACAGTATTGTTGGACAGGCCATCAAGGGGAGTGGCAATCGACGGAAGACCTTGAATGCATTGCGTTAAAGCTTTTGCCAACTTCAATGGACCGACTGGCTTCGCAATGAAGCCGACATTGAATTCAGACTCTGACATTGACATGGTCCGGTCCATAAACCTTGTATCGTGAGAGCAAAGTACGACAACCGAAGGTGGCCGCTTCTGAAGTTTGCCGATCTGATGGACGATCTTGGATATTAAAACCGAGACCCCCTCGTTTGAGATGACTATGTCACATTTCTGACCAAGAGGTACGATTCGCATGCCGTACCACTTGACGAGGAACGATGAGATCGAGCTCTTAAGCTGCCGACCCATATCGTGGATGACGGGATCTTTTGACTCATTGTCGAATCCGTGGAGGGACGCCCGAAACCCGACTACACGAGCCCGCAGGTTTTGGATGATGTCGTCTGATTCTCGGCCAACAGACACAACTGATTTCTGGGTATTTGAAGATGCTCCGGAATCAGGATTTCTAGGCATTTCACGAAGCAGTGGAAGAGTTACTCTTACGCCTGTATGGTGTTAGTAATGTTAGAAAAAGTATTCGAAAAACTTACGGGTACCACGTCCAACCTCGCTATCTATTGTGATCTCGCCTTCTAAGAGCGACACGATTTTTCGCACGATCGAGAGTCCGAGACCAGTCCCACTAGATAGGGAGTTTTCCTGTGCAAAGGGCATGAATAGCTTCGACCGGAGGAATTCAGGTGATATGCCCCGGCCCGTGTCCTGAACGGTCAAGGATATCATTGATCTTGGGATGCTATCGCTACCCGAGGAAGATGATCCAGTGTGAAGGTCTTCCATATCTGTGACTGTGAGCTTAATCTTGACGTATCCATGCGACGTGTATTTGAGTGCATTGCCAAGGAGGTTCATGATCAATCGTCTCAAGGCTCCTGGCTGTGTGATGAAGTGAAAATTGTGCGCTTCCACATCAAGGATAACGACAACGCCTGATGACTGAAGTTTCTGGGATCCTAGCATACTCTCTGATGATGAGATAAATTTTCTTGAATCTGACATTTTCCCTTGGATATCTGATACTTGGTCAAAACTTTGGGCAGTTGTATGCTGGAACACATGACCTGCAAACACACTCTCTACAACTTCCTCGCAGAGAACTGAAATATCAATATCCTGGAAAAGATTGAGCATCGGAAGATCTGATTGTTGGAGGTTCAATGGTCCTCCAGGCTTCCCACGGGTGGCCCGTGGTCCGCCTGCTCGCTTAGACTTCCTCCAATTCTTCTCAAAATGATTGATCTTGGAGAAGTCAAGGATGTGATTCTGCCAAAGTTAGCGAAATTGGAAGAAGGTATCACTTCATATGTGAGTACTTACGATTGTGTCAAGTAGAGTTCTTCCACAGCTGTCAATGGTTTCAACCAACCCTTTCTCCCAACCAGTTGTAATCTCTTCCAGAAACTCTGCGCTGGCCAAGATACCGTGTAAAGGGGAGCGCAGCTCATGTGAGATGCTGCCAATGAAGTCCCCTTTCTTCTGATCCGCAATCTCCGTATCGAGTCGAGACCACTCTGCCATCACAGAATTCCCGAATGCGCTCAAAAATGCAAGCTCGCTCTGCTTGGAAAGAACCCGCGTTGGTTCAGTCGACCATGCAAAGCAGCCGCTCAGCCAACGCGAAGGACCCGCATCCCACAATGGTACAAATAGCAACTGGCGTACCCCAGGAAAATTGCTGGATAATAATCGAGCATCTTGCTTGTTCTTTGCGCTCCTTAGTTTGCGCCGTCGCGCATCCTTGCTACGCTCGATAGGGTCTTTGGACAAAGGTCGCCGGCACTCATCCTCTGATGAAGAAGACACAGCGCCATCCGAATCGAAGTTCCAAAGCTTGCCTCTCGGATATCGCCTCAATAGTGCTATCAATGTCTTCTCTTCTATCGAACGAAACGATTGCGAGCCCGGAGTAGGATCCCCGTGAACAGAAGAAGCATCAGGTGTTGAGAAACCTAAAATCTCACACGACTTAGTAGGATTAGTCGTCGTCCGTTGAAAAGAATTGCGATTGAAGTCTTGGGTCCCATCTCCCAATTGTGATAGTCTGGGAGGCGATGGGATCTTGGCATTTCCATCCTCCTCTGCTGAAAGGTGGTCATCGCCATCAGCACTCGCGTGGCCAACAAATTCTGCAGGACTGTCTGTTGCACTTTCGGTATGACTGCTAATATCGTCATTCATTCTCTGACTCTGAGACATGTCGCTGCTGAAGCCAGTCTGGGCATCATAAAACACGACACCCCCGTCCACCTCGAAAGCCTCTCTGATCAAGTTTGCAGCGCGCGAAAATAGAAACTTCATGGATGTTGCCTCAGACGTATCCTCCATGTAAGGAGAGCCAGAAGAGTCGATGGCATCGTTAGGAGAAGAAATGGTCATACTGGTTCCCCCGAAGGATGATTGTTGCGACTGCGGCATAGCTTCTAGGTCGGGGCGAACGTGGCCGTCATTGTGAGCTTTAGCGAGAATCTCCTCTTCGGTCTTGACAAGTGCAGCGGAATATTCCTTTTCCCTATCAGCAGCTGCATGAGAAATAGAGCTTCGCACTGAGCCTCTGGATCTGATTTTCGTAATAGTGTGGTCGGTTTCAAACTGCCCAACGATCCTGGTCCCTTCGCCATCCTCAGCCTCTACATCAGCTTCAACCAGCTCTGCACGCCCTTCTACAAACGACGCCAGTCCACGGCTCATCTTCATTCCTCGGCGATGTTCTTCGGCTTCTCGCACCATTGCCATATGCGTCATAATCGTTGTTGCCATGGTTCCCATGAAATGGACTTGGTCTTCAGTGAGGCCGTTGCGGGCTCGATCATCGACCACAAATAAACTACCAATAGGAATTCCTCGATTGGTGATGAGAGGTACGCCAGCATAGAACCTCAAGAATGGTGCTTCTGTAACAAAGGGCAAATGCTTGAATTTATCATCCTTACTGAGGTCATTTACAATGAAAGCCGGATAGCTCCCGTCCGCTGCTGGCGGGATTGCGATTGTTCTTCTCACATGTATCAGTGCATATAAAGGAAAAAGATGGGGGCATTTCTACTTCTCGCAAAGTCGGCCAGTCTTATCAACACTAGCACATCCTAACCAGAGATCATCTCCAGGTGAATGTTTGCGGTTGTCCACCAGGTCCACAGTCTTTGTACCTTCAGCGATGAAGTATTGTGTTTTTTCGTCAATGAGACTAGACCAAGTCAGTACCTCTCTGAGTCCAACAGTCCACAAGAATACCAACCTGATCATTGCCCTTTGTATACCCAGTCTCCATGTTATCAGCTGGCAGAAAGCCGTGAGCGCTGTGTCTGGCGACGAAACCTTCGAAGAGGTGACACTTGATTTGATCTTGATATCGCGGTCATCTTCGACATGTTCTTGGGGAGAGCCTGGGGCAACGGCTTCTTGAAGACTCCCTGGGTCCGTAGAGGTTGGCTGGAAATATCTATGCAGGATTGTTAGTGCTTTGTGTTCGAAGATACACTAACATCATTCTGTATATGCGTGTGTATATTTCGAATGGCCAATACACACTTGTAGACTTCTCTTGCCCGCGCACTATCAGAGACGCCCTCGAGGTGAGATGCGATGGTCGAAGCCACAGGTGCCATGAACCTTACTTGCCCCTCGAAAGGCAGGTCCTGGGCCAAGCCCGATTCAATGTTATTAGGGAAAGATAGTCAAAGGTAGTATCATGGAGGTCAACAAGGCAAGGCGCCTTCCAAGGTGAGGAGAGAAGAGAAGAGAAGAGAATATGATGTTAGAAAACGGTAGCGTGAATGGTTAGCAATAGCCAATAGCGGGGCTTGTATGTTCGAGGCTATCTTCCACGTCGGTCTCGAGAGGCGTTGAGGTAGTGACTGCGAGTGCCCAGATGCGCCTGCATGTCCTCTCTGGCGCGGTGCTGACTTCTTCTTGAGGCTGAATGGAGATGGGATGGGAGGGGATGGGATAGGAATGCGGGCGACGGGGACCATAGGACCATAAATGAGATGAATGAGACGCGACCAGACGAGACCAGACAAGACGAGACGAGACGAGACGAGTCGATGAGATTGACTCGTGGCAGTGGGACCTGGACCTGAATGGACCTGAATCCTCCGTCCGTACGTACCTAGGTAGGTAGGTACTGTAACGTGTCTAGGATCTAATGCCTCGAGGGGTCATCACGCTCATCTCATCACAACTGAGTTGAAGCTTGAAGCAAAGTTTAACGTCTTCTCCGTCCTGGTCCAGCCCAGAATCAGAATTCAGGGTTCAGCGCCACAGACGTCATTGAAGGACAAGCGAGAATGGAGCAGCGCAGCGAAGCGAAGATCGCATTTAATGGAAGCAGACCCGACGGGATAGAGCGCAAGGGTGTCAATTTGCTTTTGCACTATACACGTGTAGAAGGAAAAGCTACCTGGGAGAGGCGCGGGAATCGACGATTAGAGGTCTGCAAGTCTGCGTTGCAATACCATCGTCTTCCAGATCTACACCTTCACGGCCGAAGCAGGAAGGAAGGAGGGGAAAGCTTGTATACCTACCTGTCGCAACGGAGGTCCAGACCAGAATAGCCTTTGAGCGAGGGAGAAAGGGCATCATTCGTGCGGAGTAATGTCCGCCACCACGTTGTTGGAGACGATCGTGTCTTTTCGAGGAGCGATCAATTGATTAAATGCAATTATTCACTTGAACTTGCAGGCTTGGAGTGGTTCTGCTATGGCTACAGGACAGGTTAGCCGTAAGATGATTTATTTGCATTCGGGTCGTCCCTCTCCACGCTGGCGGATGTCAGGACAGTCCGGCGTTTCTTGGCGCAGGTACAGTACAGTATACAGTACAGGCACAAAATGCCATCACATCACGCCGTTGTGGAAAAAGCCGTCCTTATCTCGCATTCCAAAGTAAGCAAGCCGCCTCGTGCAGGGACAAGGTCATAAGAATCATATATCGGATCTCGGCTAGGGAAATTGTCTTGAAACCCCCATCCAGAAGCTCGAGCCCAGCTTCCAGAACAAATCTGGATTTTCGAAACCGGAAGCATTATCAACTGATTCGGTGGGTGGTGGTGGTGGTGATGTTGATGGTTTGGTGGTGTGTTGCGACTCGTGGAGTTATTCCGAAGCTAGTTGCTATCTCCGCCGCTGTCAGTCAGCTGCAGTACAGTACCGTCGAGTACCGTAGTCTGTAGATCAGATCAGATCAGACCCGTCCAAAAAACAGTAATGATTCTAAAACCCACTCAATCCGTCATCTCACCCCAACGACACTATTCTGATACCATCGCGACGACCTCCACCACCCAATCTGTACCTACCGTGCTTATGGCAGACCAGAAGAAACGGCAATAGAAATCAGCCAGGCGTCTTCCCGGGGATTTACCCGAGTCGCCGACGGAGTTTCGCCCGTTGCGACAGAGCTTTGTACAATTGCCTCCGCTCAGGCGCATGCGATTGATAGACCATGGAACAAACAATGGAGCCGTCTACCGATGTCAAGAGTCGGCCGAGGCCTACGAGTCCCTCGAAACCCCCGCGCAAGAGGAAGAGGATCGTTATATCATGTACCGAGTGTCACCGCAGAAAGCAAAAGGTATGCATGCCGACAAGTAAGCTTCATAATCAGCAGGCTCACCCATAAATTCCAGTGCGACCGACAATCGCCCTGCAGCAACTGTATAGCTCGAAACAAACATGGTCTCTGCCAGTACGAGAACGAGTCGGCGAGGAAACAACAGCTGTTGGAGGAGAGCGCGAATGGGACCGGATCTTCTGAAGATGGCGGGGCATTCAAAGTTATCAAGCAGGAGTCCGAGACAGCGGCTCAAGTCAGCGCATTTGGGTATGCAAAATCAAATGGCAACAACAATACAACTCTCGGCATATTCAACAAGCTCGAGAATCTCGGTACTGGGATGCCCACGTCGATGTCCCTGATGAGCTCGAGTTCTGCAGGTCAGGGTGGATTGCGGGAGAAATATAAGAGCATGATAAGACAGCTTCCAGCCAAGCCGTACATCGAGAAGTTGATTGCATGCTACTTTCGAGAAGTAAACTGGCATTATTCTCCGCTGGACGAAGGGACGTTTAGAGATCAACTGAAGAGTTGGCACAGCCTGTCATTCTCGACCCTAAATAAAGGACCGCAGGAATTACCACCTGATCTGCAATTCTTCCCAGCCCTTCTTTTTCAGACTCTGGCAATGGCACTGCAATTTCAGCCAGTGGACTATGATCAGAGTCTGGACTCGTTGAAGTATGCCGCTGGCATGTCATTTGATGATCTCGCCAGCGACTACAGCGATTCGGGATGTCAGATATTATGTCTGCTCGGGAAAAGACACACGACTTTGGTCACAGTACAAGCTGGGTTCCTACGGACAGCATATCTCAAGAATTGTGGAATGGTACCTGAGAGTTGGCACTATCTTTCGCAAACAATCAGAGATGCTCAGGAAGTTGGTTTACACAAGGCCAATATCTCACAGTACCATCGAAAGGCAGAAGAGAAACCCGAGGATGTCTTGGAAAATCTGTGGCAGGAGCAGCTTCGGAGGAGGATGTGGTTGATTTTGTCACTTTGGGATATCCACATGGCCATCATACTGGGAAGGCCAACAACAGTTGACCCTCGAGATGGCAAACCAGAGTTTCCAATAGATGCTCCCTTTCCCAAAAATCGCAGAGAAGTTGCGCCAGCCGTAAGAACGGTTTCGGATCCTCCTACCTCACTCACCATGCTTCTCTGGCTTGCTGAGGTTGCCGCACCCCTTTGGGACATTTTCAATCTTGAGAAAGAGGATCCGAACCAAAACAACTATCCCAAACTGGAATTGATGCACAAGATGATCAACCAGATAACTTTACACACTCCGCCATTTTTCCGTACTCAAAATCCCGATACCACATTCGACCTTCATCCAGATTGTTTCTGGCTCAACTCCGCCAGATCAATACTTCAAAATGCAGCAGCCTTCACAGTCATGGCTCTGCACCGACCGTACATTTTCACAAACTCCAACAGCCGCACCGCAGCTCTGAAAGCAGGCCTCGACATCCTCCGTGCTCAACGGACATATTTCAATCTCCTAAGCATACGCCACTACAAAATGTTTGCTCTCGTCCTAAACACATTCGACGCCATAGTCTTAGTGGCAGCAATCTACATTCTCCATCCGACTGAAAATCCAGAGTACTTAGATGACACACTCCAGCATTTTCAATGGGGTATGGATCGATTCGAAACAATGGGCGATCGAAACGCCATGGCGAACTCCGCTTTGAGCGTTCTAAAAGTAATTTGCGTACGACTGAAGAAAGCTCTGAACCGACCTGTCAAGGCAGAAGCTCCATCCTCTGCGTCAGCGAATACCACACCTGCGGCTGTCACACCAGGCTATACGACACCTCAATACTCCGCTTCATCTCATCCTTCTATCTCCAGCGCTTCAACAAACTCTTCTACCAACCAAAGCGCAAACACTAACCTATCTGCATCCACAACTGCGACTCAATACACGCTTCCTACCATCTCCAATATGACAGAATCGGCGCCCGCACCCATACCCACATCTACACCCGCCGCCTCATCCTGGGAAGCCTTCTCTTTGCCACCAACATTTGATTTCTCGTCAATGGCACCCCTACAGCCAATGCATGATCTTCTGTTCAATGATCTCGGGGGCACCATAGACGGCAACCTAGGTTTAGGCGCGAGTGGCATGCAAACGCCTGGGATATGGGGGCCTGGAAATGGGACTAACAACGGGGGTATGATTGGAAATGGGGTGTCGGATGCGACTTGGCAGTTTGAGGGCGATTTTGCGAATGATTCGTTTTGGGGGTTTATGAATACTTATAATGCTTGAGTCGACGTTACTCTATGATTTCACGTAGCAGGATATGTCAATATGAAAGGGCTTAGCTGGCGAGCTCATGTAAAGGGATAGGATCGGAATATGATTCTGGCGCATATTAGGAAGGGCAGCGAACGATACTTTGAGAAATCATACACGTTTATTTATTGGAGGGTTATTGGGCATATCTTCGATCGCATACCCGCGTCCTGGTAGACGGGAAACATTTCATTTATACAAGGTATCAGAATCATACCAAGCTATTGTAGCTGTCTCATCTGCTCTGCCCAGTGCAGTACCTTCGTCTGCTTCCTCCATTCTGCCCTCTAAAAAGCCCTTCTGCACACCTCTTTCATTTAAAATCACTAATCGGAAGGAATAGAATTCACATGATCTCTCAAGCACCTTCAACGCCTGTCTGCCACGTATCGTGCATATTCCCATTCCATGGTTAAGACGACGAGTCATGTACATGCATGTCTTGAGATACGGTGACTCGCTACCATCGTGTCGGTACTACCAATAGGAGGACGGCACTCGAGAATCGGTAATCAGAAGGTTGGGTCGCATTCGGATGTTTCTGCGTTCTGGAAAGTATATCTCCCAGCATCTCGCAGTCCACCTGAAAATTACATTGAAGGCACTTTTTCTTGAGACGACATTGCAGGAATGGAGCTCAGGTATAGAGATATGTATGCTACTAGAGATTTGACTTATACTGACGGCGTTAAGAGATTATTGCAGAAAGAAAAGTGAGAAGGTAGACTGCAGCTTGAGGCGTCTCGATGTGTCTTCCAGATCCCTTGGTGCCAATACGATCAGGAATGGCACACCTCCCCATTGGTTGTGAATACGTCACTTCCATTTCAAACCTCCACGATGGCTATACTACTCATAAACCATCGTATCCTTTTTCTTTTCGGGTTGATGTGCAGTACTTGTTGGTGGAGAAGTATATGTACCCTTAGAAAGGTATGAGATGCTTCTTTGTTGGTTTTCATCAAGTCCGATATTCGCTTGTATGGTATGAGGTTGTACTGGACTGATTACAAACAAACACACACAGCATTCTCCCGAATCGTAGGAGACCAGATATCCAGAATTTTGTGAGTACGGATAAGAATAGACAATGTCGTCTTTCCTTCCCACCACAGTATTACATGTATTTTCGTACTTCCTACCTCTATCTTTCCTTCAAAATTCCCAAGGAAAGAACTAATTCAATTCTTTTTCAAAATCCCATCATACCTATCGAAACCAACTACAATGAACTTCCCTATCCTAAGCGTCTCCACACTCCTCCCTCTCCTTCTTATTCTCCCACTCTACCTCACCATCATCTGCCGCCTCTACCTCTACCCAACCTCCCACATCCCGGGTCCTCCTCTCTGGGCTGCCACACGCTTCCCCTTCGCCTATTAGCTAATCCTCGGCTGTCTACCCTACATAATTCAATCCACGAGAAGTACGGTCTCATCGTGCGTCTCGCCCCAAGTGAGATATCCTTCGTCACTGAAGATCCTTGGGATGATACATATACGTCACAGAAAGGTAGGGATTGGAAGAAGATGCAGATTCAAAAGGATCCATGAATGTGTCTTAGGCCAGAGGAGGGGAGTATGGATATGTCATTTGAGTAGGATGACGAGGAACATGCTAAGCATGGGTACGTCACTCCTCCACCTCCTCGGGGTAATTTCTCCTTCAACTTCGGATGTTAAGTCTTCTATTCACAACCCATGATACACACAATACTCAGAATAATCTCAAAAGCTTTCTCAGACAAAATTCTCCACAACCAAGAGCCCATCATTCAGCAGCATATTGCAAAATTGGTCCAGAATTTGACCGAGATGTGCGTAAAGGCTGTTGATATGTCTGCGTGGTTTTCCCATGTGCTTCTTGACACTACCAGGAACTTGGATTTTGGTAAGACTTTTGGTTGCCTGGAGACGCGGGCTCTACACGTACGTTCTTCGATTGTACCCCATCATCTCCTCACATCAGTAGCTCTTTGTTACTTCCCAGTTTCGTGATTCAGGAGCCTTGGATTTCTCAAGCTCAAGTACTAATGAGAAGTTTGAAATGGCCATAGGCCAAGAAATTCTTCTCCTTCGCGAAAGGAATAACCATCATGGGAATGATACAGCGTTTCTGATCTCTAACACCGATTCTGATGTTCTTCGTACCAAAAACACTACGAAAAGTAGACGGGAGACGGGATTACGAGTCTTCACGAGAGATCGCGTAGAAGTGAGACTCGCGAGGAAGGATCCAAAGAAGGATATGTGAGTCGCTGTCCTCTCCTCACCGAATACACAGAAGCACATGGCCCATGGTGCATTTACCTGTGAATTCCATGCAGTAATGCCTGAAGCGCAATTTGCACCTCACAGCTTGCCCAAGACACAGTCCCATGCATAACTCCATTCCTCTCTCCCAGTCCCCAGCGCCCAAATCATAACCCCCACAGAACTAAACCACAACACGCAAATTCTTCGTCTTCGGCGGCTCCGAAACAAAAGCCACCTCTCTCTCTGGGGCACTTACTTCCTGCCTGCTCTCCAACCCCTAGCACCGTCTCCCTCCCAACAATCGAGCTACGCTCTACCTTCGCAACATCCTCATCCACAACCTTCTCCAGCCAAAAGTCCCTCCCCTACCTCACCGCCGTAACAAGCTAGACCTTTCGCCTCTTCAGCCCCATCGCCGGTCTTCTCCGCTACATCACCCCCAAAAAACGGCTGTGTGATCCCCGGCATCTGCATCTCAGGCGGTACAACGGTCGCGATAAACAGCTACGCAGCCTCTCATTCTTCCTTGAATTTCCACTCTCCTTCATCATTCATCCCTGAGCGAGGGGTTGATCCTCTCCCCCTTCCACTATCCATCCTGAAAGATATTCAGCAGAGAGTTTCGAGGATGATAGAAAGAAAACGGTGCAGCCGTCTAGTAAAGGTCTGAAGAATTGTGTTGGGAAGGCTTTGGGAAAGGCGACGCTGGGTTGGTGTTGGCGAGATTGGTATGGGAGTTTGAGTTTGAGTTGATGGATGCGAGTAGGAAGCGGGCAGAGGGGATTGAGGTTTACGTTTGGCATGAGAGGCCGCCGCTGATGTTTGTTTTGAGAAAGAGGGAGGCTGCTGAAGAGGTCGAACTAGACGCGGAAAAGCATAGTTACAGAGCCGGAACAAAACCCCACTAAATGCAAATGGGAAAAACAACACTCCAGTCTCGGAATCGAAGTCAGATGGTAAAGCTGAGGAAGGTTTCAAAGATAGATGCAGCTCTACTGAGATGTTGACTGGTATGACACAAGGAAACACCACCTATACAACTAAACTGAGGACACAAAATTAGGATAGAATTTCATAATGCAATTCAGACGCAGAAAGTCAGACCAAGGCTATGATACAAGGAATTCGGCCCTTTAAGCCAAAAGTTCCTTTCAACCCATACGCCGAAAGAAGCTGCGAAAATCTCTTAACACAATTGCTGAATGGGACCAATCTTGTCTCCTGCCTCGCAAACTACGCCGTTGCTTCTTATGGCGGTCCGTGCTCAAACTGCTGCGTAGCCTCCTCTGCTTCCACCGCCTTGGAATGTGCTCAGCACTCTTCGTATCCAGTCTTTGAACAGGTATGGAACGTCTCGGATCGTGTCACCGTGAGGAAGAAGATCCCAGCCTCGAGCACCGTATCGGTTGTAGTTTAGCCAGGAGCCGAAGATAAGGTACGTGGCAGTAGAAAGGAAGGCAATGATAATAAACCAAGTGAAGAATCCCCATCCCGGTTTCTTTGCGGCTGGAGGATCCGGGTTCTTGGTAGCATTTTCGCAGGCATGTTTTGTCCTCCATTCCAGACGGAGGGTATCTTCCTTCTCTCCACGATCAACCCGTAGAAATTGAAGACTGGGTTCCTTCGAAATGTCTTTCTCTGGCTCGCCTTCTTTCTTGTCGTCGTCCTTCTTCTCATCGTCTTTCTTATCGGCTCCCTCAGCACGCTTAAGCTTCTCTACGTATTTGTCTTCGGGAGTCGGAAGATTCTCTGTCCCTTCGAGATTCTTGTCGCAAATGAACTCCACTATCGTTCTGGTCGTCTTCTTGTCAAACTTGTTGAATCCTCCATTCATTGTCAATCTCAGGCCCTCCTTCTTGGAGTCAGTATTCGATCCGTCCGTCGACAGCAGTGCCCATTTGGCATCTAAATTCCCGCCTCCATTCCCCTTCAGCTCTCCAGCGTACGGTATAATCTCCCCAATAATATCTCCATCTGTGTCCTTTTGTTGATCGCGTTCGATGGCGCACACTACCTACAATTAGTGGAATTCCAGAATGACACATCTTTCCACTAAATCCTACCTCTTGTGCCATTCGGACACGTCAGAGCATTATCCCGTTTCAAGGGTTTGCAGATATCGATTGTATAGGTGGTATTTCTGTAGCTTGCTCCTACATCCTGACGGTCTATCGCCGAGCGTGGGCCTCCCAATTTCGAAAGATCAAACGGCTTCTTGTCTACAACAATCGTATCGCAAGTGAAGCCTCCAGTCGCTGCTGCGAGCAAAGGAAAAAGAAAAGCTGACAGCAGCGCCGTGTCGGCCGAATTTCGAGGTAATCGCATCGTGGTCGGTGTCTAGGATTTAGGGGTAGATTTGGAAAGATGAATATTCCGGGCTAAAACAAGGTATCCCAAGAGAGAAATAAGAGAATTCAAAAGAGTGGTGTAGCACAAGAGCTGTTGTCGTGTGCTGTTGTCAGGCTCAGGAAATGTCGGCTGCCTGCCAACTTCAAAATGACGGAGCTGTCAGGCACTCACAGGCGCATGAGCATGAGGTGCAGACGGGCCAATCACATGATCTCACTCAAGTGTACCCGCTTTACAGAGTTTAGAGGATTGACTCCCGAGGCCGACCGACCTCATCTAACAGCTTTCTCCTCTGACACGATGTTTCCCAAGCAACTCTACAACATACTTGCTGTGAAAGATCGAGATAAGTTATCATGTTAACATGGATATCGTAAGGACCAGCTGTGAGAACAAGTGGTCGATATAAGGATGAGTTTGAGAAGAAAGTATGTTCAAATTGAGTATAAAGTGTACAACTAAATCATGCTAAGCTATACATCTTATTTAATAAAAAAATGACCTCGGACTTGAACATGCAAGCGAGCATAATTATGAGGAAAATTATGTACAGCCACATAAAACGATCCTGATCTTACAAGGATTGATGTGTACAAATCAAGACAGAATAGAGTAACAAGAACCGGTCCCTCACCATGACAGGATTATTAAAAGAATATGTACAAAAAAGCTCCCTAATTTCCTCCTATTGATCGTCTGCTCGGTGATGAGATGTACTTCGCTTTAACCCGCTTGGCCACTCTCACTAAAAAGTTCCTCTAGGGAGAAATCTTCCCAGCCCCAGCTCCAGCCGCAACAGAAGCCACAACCGTATCGGCCTTCTCAGCCGTATACGCGTACGGGATCTTCAATGTGCATGTCTGCGTGATCCTCTTGGTGCTGTTCCCGGTCAAAAGATTTCCAACATCACACATATATCCTGGGAGAGCAGAGTCCAGATCCGTGACCATTGCGAGCTTTGTGTTATCGAAGACACTGTTCTCGACATAGACTTGAGCACCCATGCGGGAATTGACTCCCGAGGTATCAGTGCCTGTGACGTGGTTATTGTAGATATGGACGCTGCCAAAGCGGACCGATGGGAGTCGGGAGTTGACTTTGTCGAATTGGTTGTGATGGTACGTAACGTGTAGCTTGCCGGTATCTTGTGCGCCGTTCTTGTCAGAGTGCCCGACTAAAGAACCTTTCCAGTGACCGGTGAATGTGTTCCATGATACAGTTATGGCATCTGCGGCATGGGATATATCTAAGAGGCCTAAGAAGGAATTGAGTTAGCTTCACTCAACTAGTCATTTGTTCTTCTGGTAGTCTTAAAATGGTAGTTTACATACCATCATAATCATCCTTGCCAACTGTCAGACCATGCGAAATAAAAGTGTTGTGATCAATCCAGATCTTTGTCGATTCGTCAATAGCTACGATATCGCCCTTGGGGGGAGCAGGTCCCAACGCTAGATTTTGGAAAATGACATTCGCTCCTTTGCGGACGCGAAATCCCGAGTTGGTGATTCCGGATTTGGCACCCTTGCCAAAGATCGATACAATACTCCCAACGTCAACAATTCCGCAGTCGGAAAGTAGGCCGTCAATGTACACAATTCGTGCTGTAGTGAGCTTTTTATCGGTTGCTTTAACGAGTGCTGCGCAGGTGTTGACGGTAGTTGTCGTTCCTCCCGCACCCCCGGTCACTCCGGCGCCATAGCCAACAGGAGATCCTGCTACTTCGCGAGGGGTGATGGACGAGGGAGCAGCTTTGGCAGTTGAGATGATCCCGAGCGCTGTGACGAGGATTTGAGACTTCATGATGAGTCTGGCGTCGTTATAGCGCGGATGAAGACCGCTGTTGAGAGGAACAAGATGAAGACTGGCTGGCTGGTTGTCTTGAGACAATACGTTTTATGATGTAGTAGTAAGAAATTCAAAGATATAAAGACTGATACAAGTACTGAAACAACCTGAAATGTATTGGGAGACCGACTTTATATGAGGAGGTATGTCTCAGCTGTACCACGAGAAAATAGGAATATCTTGAGACTCTTTCTGGAAAACATCCAGAATTATTCCGAGATCACCCCATATTTGATTCCATTTCAATTCATCTGAAGTGTCCTCTCTCTTAGCTCACTGAATTCTCCCCATTTTACGGAGAAATAGCGTACCGGCCGTCGTAATTGTCCGTACAGATTGATTTACTTCATTTATAACCTTGATCGACGGGATGTCATGTATGAGATACAACGCAACTTCCCATACTGGGGTGACCTTTGCGGGGTAAAGATGTGTTTCTGATTCTGAATTCGAAATAGACTGACACTGACGTTATCAATTTGCCAAGGCGGTGCCATTTTCCCTCCAATTGTTTTTGTTTCAGGAAGTAAGCGAGTTTCTTGTTTATTCGCAGACGTTTCATGCAGATGAAAAGCTGCAAGTTATGCCAGATAGATGAAGTTACATTCTTGTTTCATGAGATTCCTTTCGATTGGCTTGAAGAGGAGATTGGTGGTGCGGTCAAACTTCTGAAATGATTGGAACCTCGGAGAGTGGTGGATTGTTTGGATTCGCTTAATCGAAGCGCGAAATGGACATAACCAACACCAGGTGACAAATTTCGTTGGCTACATTTACATCAGTGAGCAACCTGTTCCCCTAATAGTTTGAAACCCGTAGAGATCATGAGCTCGATACAATGAGAGTGTTCCTGGATGATACTGTTGACTGGACTCGATAGATGCGAAATGCGAGCCAGTGGTCCAGAGAATCACGCGAGTTTTGGACCGATGAATTCGCCAAGCCACAGGTCACAGTATCTCGATAGGAATGCAACAATCAAGGTAAGGTTACGGGAGGATATTTACAGTTATCCCTTACGAATTGCCTCATTCTGTGCTCAATTTCAGATGGGAAAAAAGCGCAAATATCGCCGCGGCCAGATTCTCGTGCCCAGATGGTCATCAATAATTCCTTACACTTCTGCTGACACGCTAAACATATCACACCCTAATGCGCTTCTTGTCCTCCAGGCAGAAATACAAGAAGTAAGAAAGACAAACAGGAACATAAATGATCGAAAATGATCTGCTCCTGAACATGTAGGATTCTTGAGAAAGCAGTCAACTCGTCAACACCCACCTCGTATCGAAGACCCAGGCAATATCGCGATCTATCCGCCCATATCGATCATTCATTACACCCCTAATTGATGAACTCTGCATGTCTCTGTTGCTCAACCTTATCGGCTCTTCTGAGATGCTTAATGATTGCCTTGAACAAGATCTCAGCAATCAAAGGGGGAACTGCATTTCCAATCTGCTTCTTGATGCAGCTTCCGTGGAACACATGATTATGGGGAAAGGATTGAAGTGAGGCGATCTCTCTTTCTGTGAAGCCTCTCAGACCATCGGGATGTCCCCGGCCGCCACCATCGCAGGTGATAGTAGGCACAACACCAGATGCATCCCATACTCCCTTTCCACGACCATATACAGCCTCGACGTTATGGTTAGGGCATCGATTAGGGACGCTCTTCAAAACACTTTGAACGCTGGTAAATGGCTTGAGGCCATCCGAGGGATTTGCGGAGTGGGTGTAGCTAGGGATCTCGGGGAGAGTCTCACCAGGACTACAAGATGTTAGTTGCCGAAAAATCAATTTCTTGAGGAAGTACTTACCAGGCTGCAACTATAATCAAGCGCCGACGCGTCTGTGCAAGGCCATATCTGTGGAACTGAACTAGCTGATAAGCTACTGAGTAACCATAGGAGGTGAATGTCTGGATCAAACTATTGAAAGCCATAGAGAATTTGGGGTGTAAAATCCCGAAGGTCTGTTCTAAAGTTATGATGCGAGGACGGGCCTTGTGTACTAAAGCATCGCATGCGAAGAGCGAGCCGAAGTTCTGTTGATCGTTTTTCCCGGCTCTAGTGTGGACTGGCGAGAACACCTGACAGGGAGGTGACAAATGTAACACGTCGACTTGAAGGTTACCGGCGTTGATACTTGTCACAAGATCATGTGCCCACATCTCGTGGTGCGTCGCCCCTGGGAAGTTTGCCTTCCATGTCTGGCCAGCATTCTTATCAAAGTCTAAACCTCAGAGAACCTTCAGACCTGCTGCAACTGAGCCTCGAGTAGTCCCTCCGGCACCACAAACTAGATCACAGTCAATGACCTCTCTTTGAGCTCAGCAGAAGGTAAAATATGCTTACAGGCATCTCCATAGGTATAAGTTGAGTCGGAATTCCGTACAGAGCTTGATACACGCCTCGATGCTTGTCTGCTGCTAGAGGCCTTTGGTGAGGTGAGGTCTATATCGACTTTCCTCCTATGTCGACCAGGAACGTGGACTTTATCGTTGCCACAGGATTGCTCTCTATCAAGACTCAAACCGGAGCTAATTCTGACGCGAACTTCCTCAATATCTCCATCTCCTCTTCGTCGCTGTCTGGACGATTTGTCGTCGTCTGTGTCGTCAATTTCGATGACAGAGCGTCTTCGAACCCGACCCTGATTAGTTGCTGCCTGAGCTCGTGAAATTTCCTGCTTGTGGACTGCTTGGAAGTGTTCGAATAAGTTCAAAGATGTCTGAAAATTTTCTCCACACTCGGGGCACTCGAAAGATTCGCTTGAATCGAAGTGACTTGAGGTTCGAGTGGTCTTTGCCTGCGGGCCACCAGATCCACCAATTTTCGTATCACCCCGCCAATTATGCCTGAGAATTGCCCGATCCATATAGCAACCTGGCGTACATTCCTCTTCTGTCAGGCTGGTCAAAAGCTTCTTGCGGATATGATTCGGGTAGATCGGACTTCTCGAGTGTTCCAAAGCGTTATCGTAGAATGTAGTATAATTCCACCGGACGACCAATCGCTCATAGTCTCTCACATACTCCTCATTGTCGACGTTGTTTTCATATGGTAATCTCTCTCTAGAGAAGCCGAGTTCTGGATACGGGTAGTTGGTAGAGACTAAGTGGCGAATTTTGACAAGACCTTCTAGGCCTACCTGGACCATGCTTTGATCAATGATCTCTCTGGGATCGTCTAGCTCGACATCCAATACAAAGCAAAGTTCGTTCAGCTTTTTCGGCAGTAGGCCGCCGATGCGAGCGCAGCGCTCTAAACGCCAGCCACGAAGTAAAACCTCGTCAGTCTGAATGTTCTTAATGATCATCGCGATTTTGAGAAAACCCCCGTTAAGGAACTCAACAAGCTTTCCCTTCTTCAAATTCATGCCGTGAACAGAAAGCGTCTCGATGATGACTTGGGGTAAGGAGATAGGCAGGTTTCTCGCAGGTAGCGGCTGTGCTAAAGCTTGTTCTTGAGATGCAGCGCCGTAGAATTGGGCCTCGAACTTCTCTTCAAGATCTTCGATGTTGATGATATCACTTGCATTCCTAACCTCTTCGAATCCATCCAAATCGAACGCTGCTGATGATAGCCGAGGCTGAGGCTTGTCTGACTGGTTCAGCTGGGGTCCTTGGGCATCTGATGAGCAAGAAGCCATCGGCGTAGGATATGAGCCAGAAGCCATGGGCTTGGAATCGATGCACCTTGGACGCTTCGATTTCTTCGGGGTCGGAATCTTTGAGCTGCCTCTTGTTGCAGGCGATTCAATAACTTGGACATTCGACTGAGACGAAGATGGGGAGAGGCTTTTTAAAGTACAAGAAGAAGCTACTGACAGTGCTCGAGGGCGCTTGAGGGACGGCTCTTGTAGTGGAGTTTCTGAGAGTCCTGTTTCTGCCGGAAGAGGTGGTCAGCATTACAAACCAAGACGATGTTTTTAGCCATGGTCCATAGCTGTACCAAGTGGATCGAGAAGATGGGCGGAATTTGGCGTTCGAAAAGACCAGAACCTCGAAGAAGCACTTCAAGGTATATTGTGATTTTACAGCTGCAAACTGAAAATAAACTCACCTTGCCGGTTGATGTCAAAGCCTCCATCATCCCTGATCGTAAACACTGTATTGATAATCTTTCTCATCTTGACGTCTTTGTTGAGTGGTCTGTTGTCTCACTGTCAGTCTCACTGCGTATGCTAGGTAGCAGCAACACGAACTAGCTCGAACGTAGAGGTGTGCAAAGATTGGCGCTATTATTAGCTAAGGGCGATACAATCTCATGAGCAGACCTTGTATTGCTAGGTATGCGTTTCAGGATCTCGAATTTGAATGGAGTTGTAAGATAGTTTGTATGAAAAAGAGTGAAGAAGAAAGGAGTGGGAGAAGAGACTCAAGAAGGAAGAGGCCGGGTAGAACAATAGGTAAGATAGTGAATCTGTATTACTTCTTTGCCACAACCTGAAGTGAAATTTAAAGGGAGAGACCAGAGGTGAATGAACCTAAGATAACTCACAATAAGATCTTGACAGGTGATGAGTTTGGTTATCACCTTCGAAGATGATCGTCGGAAATTCAAGCCGGTCTAAACAGCCGGTTCCAATATTTGGCCGACGTTTTGACCAATCGACCGTTGACCGTTGAGCCCAGTTTGTCTGGGTAAACTCAGGTGGTACCGCTGGTGTCAATATCAAAGTAGTGGCTTGTCAATGCTAGTTTATCGGAACCAAAGACTTGGAGTTGTTGGAGAGACGTGGACATAAGATCAAAGAAAGCAGAGCAGCCGAGCAACTTCCACATCAGTAACTACGTAGTGAAACAACAAGCCTTGTCTCTGAGTAGCGTTCTTCATGAGCTTTATGGGCCTGTGGCGCCTGAGTGTCCAAGCCAGGCAGAAGGATTCACAGATCCACTTGAGATAATAAGGCGGAGCCCAAGGTACTTGTAGATATCAGCATCGGTAAGCAAAATCACATGGCTCTCAGCGTACTAGATGCGGAAAGTGACAGGCCAGCGAGAAAGATTAGTGCCAGGAGATTTGATCCGAAATCATAAGCGACCAAGGCCTTGATCTGGGATTAAAATCACCCTTGATTCTCTTTGCTATCGAGAATGTAGCTTGAAAATACAACCCACAAATGAAAGTTGATTAATATGCTCTTTGTACAGAGAGCAAGAGATGAATATTCACAAAACTTCCGTATGTGTCAAGTCTGTCAAAATAGCAGATTTTTCATCCGTCAGATCGACCACCTAGCTCCAGCAAGCAGCCTCCGATGAAGCAGTTTCATTCAACAACTTGAGCGACCAAGACCATGCACTAAACTGACTTGTAGAGTGAAGAGAAACGAGCCGCATCTAACGACGTCAATTTCTCTGAATATCTCTTCATGCTATGGACTGTGCTTGCAACAGACATCATTGAAAAAAAAAATGCTCCAGAGTTCCGAGTTCCCAAGCAAACGCCCGCTATGAATGTCACGATTTTGTATTTCGCACCTCGAATTCGCAAAAACAGAATCATTCTTCATTTCTTCTTTTTCTTGTCCTTTTTCTTTCCTTCTATCGTACCTTGCGGCGACGGAGCACTCCCACCTCCGCCCATCAAAGCCTGCATAGCGGATAGATCTGGCATTCCTGGCATTCCTCCTGCTCCTCCAGCACCGCCCATCTCTGCCATCATGTCCTTGAAAAAGTTGTCACTGACTCCACCACCTGTCAAAGCTGGCGAATAATGGGGCAAAAGAGTGTTCATCTTCCAGCCCGTGGGAACCGCAGGTTGTGGGTATGGCTTCGATAAATCGGGAGGTGGGACACCTGGCATGCGGACGAGAGAGGCGGTGGCCTTGGTTGAAGGATTAGCTTTAAGATGGGCGGATACAAGAGTATATAGATGATGTTCTAGGTTTTATCAGTATATACTCTGCGCTCTGGCATAGTACCAGGTGTAACGCACTGTTCTTGATGCTTGTATTCCTACCGCCCTTCAGCTTGATCTTCACCCGTCCTGGATTCGACCAATCTTTGGGATGAATCTTCGTTGGCTCGAAAAGCGTCTCCAATCCCAATCGCCCGCAAGCATTGACAATCTCCCGCGCAAGAGGATTTTCTACCGCTAGCTCCTTGCCCACCATTCTGCCCTGACGTCGGCTCCTATTCACATCGAAGTAGACTGGATATAAGCACTCGAAGCTTGCATACTTCGATTGATCTTCCGCCTGGACGAATTGCGTTCCATCTGGGGAAGTCTGGGGTCTTGCGCCGCCGGAGGGAATATTCGAGGGATTGCTGAGAGAGGGAGCGACTTGGCGAGCTGGTACTGCGGACGGTCGGGCTCGCAAGATCTCCCGCTCATCGAAATCGTCAGAGACATCAGAGATATCGCCCTCAGAGGGGTCGCTATCGGAAACTTCTTCTATGCGGGCGTGCGACATTGTGGATGTGCTGGTGTAAGATGGTGGTTAAGTTGGTGGGGTTGAAGTCGCGGGGTTCAATTCCCTGTGGAGTATAGAGTCACGTGGTTTCCTAGCAGGAGCATGAACCGCACATCATACAAGATGCTGGATTGCAGGTCCTACAAAACTCGTGTAAGAATCTTCCAAATCCAGAGAAGAAATTGGAGAAGAAATCAGAAAAGCTCATTTTTTGAGATGGCGAATGGGGCAGGTAGGGCGTGCTGTTATGATTGTTGTGACCAGGCAGGTCAAGCGATGAAAATAAGTACTAAGCAAACGACAGTTAAAGTTAAGATATGGTTATCTTCAGCAGACATTCTTTAGAGATATATATCAACTCCTTGACGATCAAAATCTCGTATTTCACGTCACGCTAGATGCCCCTGAGGCTTTGCTGCCAAGCTGCGTCATCTCCGTAATTACTAGCTAGCAAAGGCAAATGAACACCCTAAAGTTTGAAGAGATCATGTCGAGGGATATTTATCGTGGTGAAGCTTAATAGAACCACGAATTCGTACTTCATTGGACAAAAGCCGAGTGCGTTGGTAGAAGGTTGCGCCATTGAGGCTGTGAAATCAGTCTTTAATCACGTAAATTACCTGATTTGGACGCTCGCGAATCCTCAAGGTTGACTTCAATCTTGCGCAAATTGCCACCAAACGATCCGCGTCTAAGAATTGAATCGCGGCGGTGGTATGTTGCGTGAAGCATAATTTCATATATTCAAAAAAGTAGGGCCAATTGATACAAATCATAAAGTACATGTCCTTCAGGCCCAGAACAAGTAGTTTGCCGTAAATACCGTTAGACCCAATTAATCCCTATTTTCAATTCGCCGAGCCCAATCATCGCCAACCCTCAAGCCCTCTACAACTACAATCCCTCTACCACGACCTACACGGTCCTCTCTTTCCCACCAATGTTCTTTCTTTTCTATGTGATCCGCCTCGCTTTCGCTGTCGGCAAGTCCACCATGCCCACCATCGGCGCCAACAACCAAGACTACATCCTTTGATAGCCAGGTCTGTAGATGCGTGATTACTTCACCATTATTTCCAGCAAGAGACTCCTGAAGATATACCACCTCAGGACCAAGGTGACGAAGAATGTGGACATGTCCTGTGGGCGTCGTGAAAGGAAGAACCATTGTTTCTTTCTCCACTAGAGCTAGTGCTTGCGAGTAAACTGCGGTAAATGCCGGTGATGCAGAACTTGCAGATCTAACACTATCAGCATAGGCCAAACAATCGCTCGGAAGTGACTTACAATTGCTTTTCTGGCTCCTCACCAGGTGTATGTGCTTGGTCGTGGCCAATATTAGAGAACGAGGAGCTGAGTGATCCAGGTGGTCTAGTGGCTCCTGCGTCAAGAGGGTGCTCCTTCAACCCAGGTGCATAAACTAGGACGAATAAGCGGATTTTGGAGAAGTCAGTATTCCGAGGTAGATGCGACAGGATAGACTATCATGATTAGATTTACACATTTGGAGAACACAATGTCTGCTTACAGCATTTTCATGAAATGAATCATCGTCATCGTCGAAGTCGTCGGAGTGAGTGTCTGCAGATACAACGATAGCAACCGTTTTCCTCTTCCCCTTACTGATAGGTACTCGTGACGATGCAATGCCTGGTACATTCTCCGAAGAATGCAGGCTGATGGGGGCCTGTGCAGGTATCCGTCGCGCCTCAGCTTCCTCGCTCCAAGCATTATGGTCTTTGTATGCATTTTTGTCTTCCTCCCTGATGCTTCCCAATGCGCTGCCGACCACGGCGCCCACCGCTCCAATTCCACCAACAACACTGCGACTGGCGCTGTCAAACACCTGCTGTGGACTTGGAGTCCTCCTCAGTGCGCCGGACATACGCGCCATATAACTTTGAGTCTCTTCTGGCCTTGGCCCTGGAGCTGTTCCATATGCCACCTCCCCTTGCCTGACATCAGCGTAAGATGGCGGCCCTGTAATCACACTCCCGTCTGGTCTATAGCCTGGTCGATTGTATACGCTATCATTGTCTTCTGGTGGTCCTGGAGGACGCGGGTAATCATCTTCGTCGTCATTGCGTTCGCTCCATACCCAAGCAGCTAATCCAATGGTCGCAACTGTAACGGTGAATGCAAGAGGGAGCCAATATGTCAACGCGCCTCGCTGAGCTGATGGTTGGGACCTGCGCCCCGAGCGATCATAAGAGTACGACATTTAGAGCTCGAGTGGAATTGAGTTAGAGTTCGAATTGGGATTGCGCATTGTATTTTCGAGACTACCGAAGCTTCTCGGGAAAGGGGGGTCGGACGTGGTTATGAGGGGGTCGTGTAATCGCGAAATGGTGAGGCTGGGGAAATAAGCATCCTCGGTCCTTGGGTTGTTGACTTTGGTCATGTCGACACGTGACCGTATTGTAGCAACAGCGACGCTAAAACGGGATCTAAGAATGACTAACAATTTTGGCAATACAATTAATATTGGGTTCCAGCACTCCCACGTCTCATACTGAACTAAAACTTCGTACTTACAATCGATATCGGAGGATTAAGTCAAACACCTCTTGATAAACATGCCGCACGCTTTGTCGATGCCAGCTCCTGGCTTCCAGGCAATTATCCTTTGTGGTCCTGGATCCTCGTTTCCAACCTTCACAGCAAATCCAGATGAGAATCCCAAGGCTCTCATACCGATCGCAAATAGGCCTATGGTATGGTATCCTATAGATTTCTGCTATCGGATGGGCATCACAAGTGAGTCATTCCATGCATATATATCACTTCTTGCTTGATTTGATTTTGGGTTCACCTTCATGTCTTGACTCTATCACCTTTCTTGAATCACGTGCGCAGTTCTGACACCGGCTTTGAAATTTCTTTCGTATCCTACAATTCCTATGTCTCAATTGTCCAGTTATCATAATTGTATCGTGTCTAGACGCGAACTAAGTCTGGTTGTACAAATACTTACAGTTTTAGACATTATCCTCATCGCCCCGCCTTCCTCTGCTTCAGCAATTACAACGGCACTCAACACAAATCCCCATCTCACTAGCCTTCCGCTGCCCAAGCCGGACTTATTAGCCCCCAAAGATCTTGACCAAAACACTGGAACAGCCGAGATTTTTCGATTACCTGAAGTCCGTGCAATTGTCAAAGGCGATTTCATTGTTCTTCCATGTGATCTCATTTGCGAAATAGGCGGAGAATCACTGCTAGAATCGTGGATGGTCAAAGAGGCCGGTCTTGGTGGTGCAACTGGTGGTGGGCATGAATTCACTGGTCCAAAAATGGCTCTAGGAGGCGAGAAGGGAGGTCGTAGAGGAGGTCTTGGAGTATGGTATGAGACCAAAGGGGAGACTATCATCAAGGGAGAGGAGACAGACTTTATTGCGACCACACCTATTGAAGCGAGCCCTGTACCACCCTCGAAGACTTCGCTACTCGAACATGTCTCCAATCTAGTATATTCTGTCCCAACAGATACGCTCAACGACCTCACCGAGGACAAGAAGAGTCTCCCGATCAGACACAGTCTGATACGCGCGCATTCTCGGATACGGATGTTGAGCTCGCACCGGGATGCTCATATCTATATTTTTCCAGCTTGGGTGATGGATATGATCAATGGCAATGAGCACATGGATAGCATTGGCGAGGATGTCATCGGATGGTGGGCTAAAGCTGGATGGCAAGATGGCCTAGGACAGAAACTTGGTTTGACTGAAATATTCTCTACTTCTCGTCCAGCAGCCTCAGATGAAAATCTGCTCGAGAACAACCCGGAACATGACAACATTGACTTCGCTAGTCTCAGCACGACCTGTACTTCGCACCTGGAATCTGCTGGCATCAGCGACCATAAGCACAAGCTCGTTGTCCCTCCAATTCTAGCTTACATCCATCCTAAAACCTCCAGTCTCATCCGCCGTGTCGACACTGCGCCTCTTCTCTTATCAGTTTCTCTCCAGATCGCCAAATTGGAGTCGATCGAAGTCGTTGGCCGTGAGGCCTCGTCCCCATTCGCACACCAGGCCAAGGTGGCATATCCCGAAGGTATTGCTTCAAGGACGACGGTCACTCGACCGGACTGTCTACTGGCCGAAAATGTGATGGTAGAAGAGAAATGCTCGATCAAGGAAACTGTAATTGGGGCAAATTGTCAGATCAAGCAAGGTGCAAAACTCACCAGATGCCTGCTAATGGACGGCGTTGTTGTGGGGAAGAACTGCAAGCTCACAGGATGTATTTTGGGAAAGAGGGCAGAAATTGGAGAAGAAAGTGTGTTGACCGACTGCGAAGTGCAGGAGAACCTATTGGTCGAACCCGGAAGTAGGTTTCTCTATCTATTTGTGGTGTGCTTGACGGATTGATACTGATGCATGACCTCTGTAGCCGAAGACAAAAACAACAAGCTCATGTCTTCAGAAGGCATGGAAGCTACAGAGCAGGAGATCCAAGAATCCTTCGAAAACGAGGACGATGCACTCGAGGTCTAGATGATCGAAATCTAGATCTTGGAAGCACTGTATAGTCGCCGACGTTATGCAACTTCCCGATTTCATCACACCCGCGCACCGACTTGGGCCCAGAGTGCTGGTAGACATCATCGAATTCTGGCGCAAAGGAGGATCGGATCTTATCGACCAACATTCTAGCACTGCCTAGAATCATGGGATCGATCTAAAATTTGATCTCAGAGAGAGGACAGGTACCCTCGCAATGCCACCAATAGCTTGGTCAGGGGACTTGATTTCATCGAAACCCTTAGCAACGCTAAAATCGGCTTGGAGCTAGGCCACAGAAGAAAACAGCATTGTGACTGTTGTTGTGAGGCAGTCAAATGTGTAAATGTACTGGCTACTTTCTGAGCGCGGCCCTCTCTGGGTACCCCTACCCAAATTTTGACATAGCGTACAGCGTATCAAATTTTATATGCAGCAGGACATCAGCTGCCCGATGCTTCTGAGGCAAATTTCTCATTTCATCGTGACCGCGTCCTTATCTACCCCTCTCGATTCCTCCTCCACATGCATTCTACGAAGCTCGGAACCAGGTTGGCGGGCCTAAACAGCCAATCTGCCATCCAAAGTAGATGCAGGCCTCCTTCAGCGTAAGTGTGTGACCAACCTCTTCTCTAGGGTAGTCCATGGAGGATTCAATTAAGAGACTTACTGGCCAGTGTTGTAAGCGGGAACATTTGTTGGTGGCTTCGTACAACCAATGACATCAGCTCTTTCGTTGGGTCTGCAACGAGACTTTATTTGCTGGCGGAGCGAGCTACTCGGTCATTGAGGGGAACAAGCCTTGCTATTGAGTCGCCGATGTGATTCTTCAATTGAGGTGTACCTGCCCCGCTTCAAAGTGACAAAGGGAGGATATACAAGTGAATTCGTGGGGAAATGTGGGCCTATTCAGCCTAACGTTCTCGACCCGCCAGCGTGTGCCAGCTCCTTGCGATTGCCATCTAAGCGAGGCACGGAGGAAACTCCGGGGTGTGTATTTACACCAGCATTGAGTAGGCGTCTACATGTGTGTCCAGGTATCTATTTTCCTCCCTAGATCCGCGCAGAAGGAAGATATCGTGAGCCGTTCTTCTGGGTTTTGCACTTTTGCACTTTTGCTCGGACCACTAAGCGGCATTCAAGACTTCCTAACCTTGATGTGAATACTGCAAATAGAGCGCGGCTGGTTAGGGGCTCCTGCATGAGATTTCTAGAAGGAAAACACTTGACGGCGGGAGCTACCTGGAGGAGCGTTGGCCAGTACAACAGCGTCTGCACCAAGCTGGCAACCAGAGATTGTCTGGCAGAAGAGACGCGGGAGCGCAGTAGGGTGGTTACACTACCTGAGGTGGGAGATAAAAGTAAATTTGAGACCCCAGTAATGTAAGTTTTGCATCGTGTTCTGGCAGTACTCGCTGGGGTTTGTGAAGCGGATGTAGAACGAGATTGCTGCCTGTCCCCTACATTGAGATTTCTGCAACCCTTTCCAAAGGATGGGTTATTTCGATTAGAGCGACAACAGGGTGGTGTGTGTCAACTTTTCCGAATGTGGACTTCGAGAATCGTCCGAAACGAGCGAGCTGCCTCATATTCATCCTTCACAGATGTTGGTGGAATCATACCTGGTCTCAACTGGGACAAACCCAGCACTGCTTGTGATCAACAAGTCTAGATTATTCCGGGCTTCGGGCGCCTTACGCTTGACCGCCGCCGACTATCAAGTCACGATTTCCCTGAATCAAGCCTGGTGGAATTGGGGAAGATTGATGGTTATTTCGCAGTTGGTGAAGCAAGTCTCGGTGTCGATGAGGAAACGAGATGTGAAGAGATGGAAGCTGATTTATATTCATGACGATGAGAATATTATACATTCCTGAACCCCTTTGCATCAGAACATGGTAAGTCATAGTCCATTCACTATGTTGTCGACCAATAACCATCCACCCTTCTCCAAAACCAACGAGAGAGAAACTCAGCACGAAAGAACCCTGCTTACAAACCTCGCTAAAAAGCGGTTGCACAGAAATGTAGGACAACCACTTATAGCTCTGTGCAACCCACCCTCCCTTCGCTTGTCGGAACGTCAGGTCGTCGTGAGGATACTGTTGGGTGGACCCTTTGCGGCTTGGAAGCAGGATTCAACGGTCCGATGCGCTGTCGCTAGCAATTGAGACAGTGGCGACTCGTACATGTGTATAGCAGAGTATGTGGGTGTACAGATGATGCTAGCGAAGGACCCTGATTGCAGATGTGGCGTTCAAATCGACGTCGCCTCGTGCCTGACATCGCAACTCAACAATAGAACAGTATTATATGAGTATAGGAATCGAGAGAAATCGTGTGTTCGTGATCGAGAGAGGGTCGCCAGGAAACAGCTCGTGGATCCATGTGATTTGCGACCCTATCATTCCTATACTCTTCTGTAAATGAGTCCATACCTGAGTCTAGTCAGTACGCAAGTACGCAAAACACTATCAATGAGAAATACATGACCCCACCGGTGATAGCTATCGTTATTGTAATCAGCAACATCTTGTCAGTCCTGGCCTCTCAACTAGATAGCATCCTCCATACGATGGATCGATATCTTGTGTGGCATGGTTGCAGTTCGGGTAGAGAGCACATGTAATAATCTCGATGGTTGCTCTCAAGATACCACACGCCCAGCACTTTTCCTTGACTTGCCAGCACATATCATAATCGATCTATGTTCAGACGATTTTCGAGTCCCGATATCAGTACGAAAGCAGGAAAAGTTGAAAATGAGTTTCATGGGAGGATGACATCTCCCCAAAATTGACTTTATATACTTTGAAATCGCACATTCTGGATTAGCATGTACGCATGCCGTATTTTTCATCACCACATCTATGGTAACAAGAATCCTTGCTCGATTGGATTTGGAATCTCTAAGCGGAGTCTCCAATCTTCACCAACCTGTTAATGCGGAGAAATGATGAGCAAACAAGAGTGCCATGCTGTCAGTCTCAATGCCATTCGACGATGAATGTCGTTCTCTTCTCAAAGGTGGGTTCCAGAGCGGGGTGCGCAGCCATTTCAAGAATGACCTCTGGTTACACAACATCTAGGAAGAGCATTTGCTTAGTATGGTCCTTTAGTGACAGCTCAAGATAATCAGTGATGGATACCGCGGAAGAGATAATTATCTCCGGCGATATTTGCAGGCACTACCAGTGGCGATCTGGTTGCACTTCTGAGCGGTCTGCTGGATGTCGCTGAGTGTGGTTGTGGCTCGACACTGCAGATTGGATGAAAATTCCGTGATAGTGACATGCCATGATACCAAATTTCGTGTTAAATCAGGTTGAAAGGTTGGTCATTGGATACCAGTGAGAGTTCAGAGTGGCTTGCGATGGAATCTAAATGGCCTGATTACAAGTAACGTGTTATGAGGGGCGGCGCACATTGTTCTGCTTTTTGGGTGCGACCTTAAGATCGACTTCAGCATACTTGACCAACGCACGTTTTGTGGGGAGACGATACGTCGTTTCCTGGCTGAGACCCACATTGTTATTACCTTGGCCATTCCGGATAGTAAGACATGAGAGGAGCATATGAAATTGGTTTTCTATGGAGCTCTCTCAGGTGCAAATGGATTACGACTTATCGGGAGATACCTCCCAATGTAAGTCGTTGGTAGAAACAAGTTTCAATCAAGTCTATAGCACTATACACAGCGGATGGCCTAAAATGGAACTTAGCGATATCAGTCCTATTATCGTTAGTTTTCTTACTCGTTGCCAGCGTCATGTGCATGTTGAAGGGATGCGACCCGAAGCCTCGGGTTTTACGAACAGAGGAACAATCACGTTCTTATCGGTGATGTACCCAGTACTTGTGCCAGAGATACTGGATGCGGGCTACAAGCATCCAGAAGGCGTGAAAAGGCGGTACGTGCGGTGATTTCCATTATTCCCTGTGAAGGCTTTTTGGTGGCGCCTCAGAGCGCCGAATAGGCCAGTCCGAGTCCTTTATTTATTGTACTGCAAACCAACTGTGTTGGTGGTATAAATTCAGGATACATGGAATAGCCTCCTGTCAGACAAGCACTAGAGCCTAGGGCACCAGAGGCTGGAAACTACTGTACAATCAATACAAGGGTGAGCACACGTCAAGAGAAAGAGGGGACGGCTTAGCTCGACAAGGATCGATTGTCGATTACAGTTGGTGGACATATTGTGGCTTTTTGCGAAGCATTGCAATTATTGGCTCGTAGATTCTGTCGGGAATCCAAAAATATGATGGTTATCCTAGGCCCCCACCGTGTTACTGGTACAAACCAGAATGCTAGCATTGTTACCAAGATCTAGCTACGATATATCCGAGGAGTATAGTGGGATAAGCACTTTGATTGTTTTCATAGCCTGACTCTAAAACATCATCTCAGCGCATGGCTTTCTCCATAGTCAAGAATGTGGACCGGAAAATATCGGTCGGTTTCGCCCAAACGTTGGTGGCTGCTCTGAAATATCCTCAAAGTAGATCTGCCAATATGCAGGCTGACGAAGTCGTTCTTCTAATTTTCCTGTTCTAGAAAGGCGAAACGCCACGGTCGTTATCTCATTTGGTCTGTTCCTGGGAGGGAACATATCGCTTAAGTCGATGTCCTTCTTTCTATGCTGTAGACGTGGGGAAAATTCTAGGCACTCTCCAAGCCATTCCAAGCCCTGTCTCTAAGCTTAAGAATTCCATCTTTAGGAATGCGAGCTTGGTGGCAGATCCCCTACAGGGATACCACAACCTCTCGCTCCTGCCGAGCTTGACATTGGCTATTGTTGTCTCAAGGGCAGGGACAGATCGAAGATCCCCAGATCTTTGCCTGCAGGGACTGATGCATGTGCGATGGTGAGACTCTTTTGCTCCTGTGTCTTCGAATACACGCCACGAACCATCCCCACATCTGGTCTGAGGCTGATCTGGCCTACTCTAGGAGTTCTAACATGCATCGAGGCCAAGTAGAGTTAGCAATGTCCTGCAGGAGAGACGGTTTGACGTTCGTTAAGAACAGGTACGACCGCCCTTTGTCAAGGGGTCTGAAAGTGTTGCGGCAAGGTTTACTGAACCACATCGAAGCCTCGTCTCAGCATCGTCAGTATTCTCCTGTGGGCGAGAAAGCCCCTACTCTTGTACGCTGTGTCTACCTTGGTAGTTTCCTATTGCAGAAGAGAGGGGTTACACTCTGAATAGATCTAACGGCGATACAGGGGTTCTAAATCTCAACACACTCTTGACAGACGGCATATATTGACGACATTCCTCCACGACACCTTGCTTATACAAGCAAGAACGCGATTCAAAAATAATAGCAAGGCCCTCAATCAATGATAGTCAGGTAAGCTCTGTCTAACCAGCTCACTTCCAAGCCACAATGATATTGCCTCGAGACTAGTATCTCAGATGTTATCAGCCTCAGTAATTCCATATTCTAGTGATAAATGGACTCCTCCCTTCTTACAATTCATTGCACTCGATAAGCATTCACTCATTCCAGTCTTCGTAGCATTACACAGTCCTTCCAGATCATCATTACGCCTTGTGGTCCACACTAAGCTGTTAGTTACTCGCATGTCATCTATGCCAACAGGATAGGGGAAAGCTAACCTTGCACATAGCTTCCAATCGTCCTTCATTACTTACCTTACTTCGACTTGAAGCTGTTCTCAACGTGTTGAACAACGTAAACATGCAACACGCCAATCCTTTGGAAGGAGGCTCGTTCTCCTCTATCAATTCAGCCAACTCCTCCTATTCCGATGGATCGTCGGAAAACTGGGAGAATTCTACTGTATATACGCCGATGTCAACACCTCGTCGAGGTTCTCCCAACGAAGTCAAGTACGAAAGCTCTGTTTACTCAGTACCCATACCAACGTCATCTCCAGATCGATATGAAGCTTCTAATGGGTTTTGTGCAATGAACAATTTCACTCAGAACACGATGATAACGTATCATGAGCCACACTCAAACTTCTCTGGAGCTCTTAACCTGATATCAACACCTACCCACAACACGTCCACCTTTACCAGCTATGGACCATATCTTGACCAGTCAATGGCGCCGTCATTTGTTTCAAACGATGGTTTACCAATGAACACACCATCTCTTACCAACGATGACACCTTTTCACCAGTCTCCGACATGAGCTCCACCATACATTCCTTCGTGAACTGCGTTGTCCCATCCCAGACGACCATCGATGCTTTCGGTCTGCAGTCACCTATAAGCACCGTCAAGTCTCTGAATTTCCATATCGACTACAACAGTCAGCCTGCAGATTATGGAAGAGAACTTTTGATCAACACTTCATCGCCCGATTATAATGGTTACCTTGTACACGAGTACCAACAGTACAAGTCACAGCAATCAACGCCATCTAACCGGGCTTCTCATGGAGACATCTTCGAGCAATCACAAGACAGCCAATCCCCAGTTAATATTCGCCACAAGCCTGCAAAAGTTGTGGATCAAGTCAAGAAAAATAGTCTTACAGCTAAAAGTGCCAGAAAGAGCTGTACCTTTAGCGACTTATCAACTGGAATTGGGCTGAACCCGAAGGCGACCTATGCCTGTCAATGGCCGGGTTGCATGAAAATGTTCGCGAAATCCGAACATCGAAAGCGACATCAAAGTACTCACAAACCTGTGAAGGAACCCTGTATTTTTTGTCATAAGCTATTTGACACAACACGACATGATAATCTTCTTACACACGTCAGACTCCATAGAGATCCAAAGAAGACAAGTAGGACGAAGAAGTACGCTGGCGCCGCTGCTTGGATTCGGAATTGGGAACTGGAGAGAAGCAAAGGTACTACACTGAAGCTCAAGGGAGAAGGGAAGGCAGTATGTCGCATTGCCAGGACTCGACAATAGGAGCTGCATTTTCCATCCTAACTAATGGTGAAAGTTCACCCGGAGCTTTTTTTATGTCTGCATGTGCTCACCGACAGATGATGGAGATGATTATTTTTATGACTGATACCCCATGACTGATGGGGATTTGCATGGTTTACGATCTTGGCTGGGAATTTCATTTTGTTGAGAAGGGGCTCAAATTCGACGCTAGTGGAAGCGAGACTGTGTTTATTAAAACACATCTTTTCTTGATGTTTGCTTTTTTTGTTTGTATGAGAACACTCGTTTGCGCCATTTCGCAATCAACTCTCTCTATTGTGAAGGTTTCTGACACCATTGAAACAATCATGTCTGATTATGTCTCTGCTTTCTTTATCTCTTTTGTTGGCAATTTAGCATTTTCGGGACACAAATCAATAGTGTGTATTATTGTTATTAGGCTTTCGATTGGGCTTTCCATCCAGTTGAGTGCGAGATTTACACTATGAAGAGTGTTTCAACGTTCAGGTCTCTTTCGTAGAAGAGCCTCGGCAGTGTGAGCATAAGGACTTGACCATTGTATTTGTAAATTGTGCGGGGAAGGCGGATTCAGCTGGCACCATTTGTTTCAAGCAGGTTAGAAAAATACCAAGTACAACAATCAGAAACTAGTACAGCATATTTGCGAATCACTCGGGAAATTTCGGGAAATTCATCAAGGTCATGTACGATGGCTTATGACCGTCCATTCTGAAAACACTCTTTCCAAAGCATGTATCTGTTGAAACATGGCCGAAAACTTGAAATATTTTTGGCATTGGGTGCAGGTGCAAAACTGGTGGCTGCAGAAATAGACTTGTGACAACAGGAGCCTTACGCTACCCGCTCCTGCAGTAAGCCATTTACATAGTAGTGGAGGCAAGGAAACCGTACCTACATGACCCCTCGATAGGTCTAGAGGGCGTTTCTAGAAACCAACAGCACAGTATGCACCTTGAGAACGGGAAGATTCAATGCTTGCATGGAGTGCGCTGCAGGAACGGGTGTCACTTTCACATATACCGTTGTTCTAGAAGATTACCCCTTACATCAGGCTGCAGAGATCTCAAATTCACAGCTCGCTGACCACCTTCTACACCCCTTGGGGGCTGCGATAAAGGATTCAATCATATCCATGAGCGTATGCGAACACAAAAATTGGCGCAGGGGTGCCATCTTGGTACACCACCTAGTCCTAAGGCTTGACTTCGGCCATCTCAAAATTCCATCTTCTTGTAGTCACACATAATTTTATGATCGTATTGCCGACCGACCATGTACATCATGCTGAACTATGCCTTGACCTTCAGATCTTCGATGCCGCCCACCACATGTCAGGTACGAGAGGGCTCAAGCGAAGTCATCCCGCCACACCCCCAGGAACAGAAAGTTGGGAGCATGAATGGTCACCACCCTAAATACTTGATTAGATGTTCATGGAAGATTGCAAGGGAACATATCAGGGTTGCTAGTCCCCGTAAGTCCTCCTATCTCGTGGCTGGCTTTACTTTTGTAGTCTGAGTGGCTGCTTCGACACTGTCTGCCGCCTTTCTTTACGAGCATACCTTGAGCTAACCAGATTCTTACCAACTATAAAGTGTTACCCAATCTGGCTTGGTCTTCTTGTATACCGGGTTCAGGCTGTGGGAGGTCGCCGAACACTTTTCCCTCCACAATGCAACGAGAGGGGAGAATTTCCCAAAGCATCGATGTAGCCGCAGGCAAAGGAAGAGCTAAATTTGAGTAAATACTCTTGAAAGAAATGCACTTGCTGCTGTTGATGCCATTAGTCAGAGTCTATTCAGTTGCCCCTTTGGCTAGAAACTCACTTCTCCTCCCGTGAACGTCAAACAAGGATTTACGCAAGGCAGGTTCATATTCAAACCTGCAGGCGATCATCTTGGTGCCGGGTTCGATCAAACACCTCACTCCAAGTGCGATTGATGTCATGAGGATAAAGATCAAGCCCTGATCTAAGTAGTCCTCCTGAGTTCGGGGACAGTCTTTGTCCAAAGGCTCTCGGACGCGATAGTAATGCTGGATGGGATGTTTGAAACGCGTGACGGATATTAATAGATTCCGACTACGTGACTCCGCTTCCAGCTCGTAGCTACGAGCTGAAATTGACCAGCTCCTATCTGACGATGTTGTATGAAGGGCAAACTATCTCAATACGTGAGCCTATGCCTCAGCCCCTTGCTATGCTTTCGAGATTGGCAGGTGACGACGTTCAGCCCTTTGGGTCTGAACAGTTGCTGAATCAAACGGGGGAAGAGTTTCAATGAATGAAGTATACCGCAGGAAAGATGGGGTGTCGTTCGGCTTTCACAATCGCCAGCTAACGACCCAAGGGCTCGATGCAGCCCAAGACAGTATAACAAGAAAGTTGCATGCTACCACCTTGTTTGGTGTGCACAACTAGATTGATCTTGAAGCAATTGCCACGAAACCAATTGATGAGCTAGAAGAGATCATCGTGGGAGACCGAAGTTCCGAATTCCCAGAAATTCCAATCGATCAACTCGAAAAAATATGACTAATATGAGGTCTGTCACAGGTACAAAGTTGCTCCCAATCGACTTATACTTGTCTTTGGAAGCTTTTTAACGGCTCTCTAGATGAAGGTTTGACAAAAGGCCCTAATCAAGATGTTTCGCCTTCATACTCACCATAAGGCAGTGGCCACAATGGCCAACGAACATAATATATAACAAACCGTTGTAAAGCACCCGGGATGACGCGATGCGTCCCTTGAAGGATAGAAAACTGCTTGAGGATAAAGGTTTTCGTTATTCCTGAGTCGTTGCTGTAAGAATGAAAGTACAGTATTTGCTACAGCATGGTCTTCCTCGCCTAGTGACGCCCAGCCATCAATTCTAGAGATTGATTGTTGATTTCAAATAAAGACCTGAAGATGAATTTTCTTTCAAACGCATCTCCTCATTCTACTCGTATTAGCCCATTTGATTAAATTCTGGTTTCATTTTGACGTAACTTGCCAATCTCGTGCACAACCTGGGAGGATTTTGATTAGTGTAGATTTTTAGATCGACAGCCACAGAGACCGCGTGATACCACAGATACTAACTACCCTTTCTTCGCGAGCACTCTTGCCACCCTTAAACAGCAGACTTAAGATTGGCTACCCTTACGCAAGCACTTAGAGAAATTAGTGGTCGAAAGGACTGTACCATTAGCAAGAACGGGCTATGCCACACTGTCGCGATAGTTGCGATCTAATCTACCATGGTCGCAAGCATTAATGACAGCTGTGCCGATATTACAAAAAGAAAGCATCAGTTCCGATCGCTTTCTAGGAGGGCCGGGTTTGTGTTGTTGATGGACCTTCTTGACGATGCTTTCAAACATGAGATGGGATGTCGTTGGGAGCCAAAATCGCAGGTGGACCACAGGCGCCAGTGATGACCTTGAAATAGTTTCATCTGACGTTCCGAGCATATTCGCAACGAAAGACTGCATTCTCGCATATCTCCCTTCTCTGCAAATCCTCGGGCTCCGATGCCGTTGCGTCATGTTAGCTCTTGACAAACATACATGATATCGAATGAAAAAACAAACAGGATCGTTTGCCTCCACGACCAATCCAGTACGGTGAGTGAATCACTTCCACTGGGTACAGTCTAGGGCACGCTATCGTTTTGGAAAGTTCACAAGACTTTGTGTCGTTCCTTTGCGTCGAAAAATTGAAGATTTCCCCATTTATTTGTAATTGTAGAAGTCTATCTACTGCCGCATGCGCGACCAAACGCCTTTGTAGGTTTCAGAATAATCTCTGACATTCATACGGAATTCGACTAAAGCGCGCAGTGCCGAGCCAAATAATGAGAGACGCCTTAAAGTAGCCAGGAACCACAACCAGAACTCAGACCCACCAGAATAGAAACCGCGAATCAAACCGAATGAATAGTCAGAAGCTGTGACTTAGTACGAGCAGAAAGTTCAGCCCAAGCTAGAAGCTTATTCATGTCCTTCACGGAAGCCCACTTCAAATCGGCGCTCTTGAATAGGGGTATGTAGTCTCTCTCGTGTTTGACAATCATAGCTTCTGCACCTCTCTCCAGCTTACCAAAGTCTTTCTCGTACTTCTCCTCCTCATACTTGACACAGTAAGAGTCCGGGCTGTTACATTGGCGGATATCATGCAGTAGCCTAACTCTCAGCTGGTAATGTAACCACCACGCCAGCTTCACAACCTCGTCTGGGTATGGCTCGAGATTGCCATGAGAAGGATCCTTCAAGTCGAGGAGGTAGGTAAGTACGGTAAGAGATCTGTTTCGGTTCGCGAGACGCTCCCGAGGTTGCGTAGCCGGTTCGACGAAAAAGTGCAATTTCAACCAGGTTCTCAACATTTGTGGTCCATCATACTGCCCACAGCGACAACGGAAGAGCTGTGAATACAGGTACCTCATCGGTCAAGCCTCAATTCCGAAAACAGCACGCTCCATCTTGCCAATTCCAGCCAGTAGTGAAATAGATCGGCCTTTGGAAGGTGTAGCAGCAGCGCCTCTTGCAGTGATGAGCGTCTCCAAATGGGCTCTCAATCTACCAGTGGGCTCTCTTGGAGGATTGAGACACAAAGGACAGTTGCACTTCTCAATCCAACTCGACAAGTTATTCTGACGTCATTGGAAAGATGAACACCAGAGATAGCAAATAGTGAGTTCTTCACCTGCAGTAATGTCTCTCTCGGCGCGAATTTGGAGGGTACGTCCTTGAGATAGCCAAGTACAGTTCGGGATACAAGAGTGGTTGAGCATGCTGAAGAATGGCTCAAGACACTCACCAATAGGTACTTCAACATCTCGGTAGCGATGAACACTTGATGGCGGTGAAGCACAAGGGGTCCAGAGTTGGAGATGACACCGATTGTTGAAGTACTATCATATAATATGAGCTGATGTTAGGTCCAAGATCGAGTCAGAAACTTACAGCGCGAATGATCTTCTAAACGTCTCCCATGCTCAGCTTGGTGATATCGTGCTTCAGGATCATGGCTTTGATGTCGCGTACACGACCGACTATAATTGGGAACCCACTCGGCAGTGGTGGTTGTGGAAGCAAACGCATGATTTCCTCCCAATCCGAATTTGAGATCATTCCTGCAGCTTGTAGAGAGAGAACTCGGATGAGTGCGCGTAGCTCATCATCACACGATTTGACTGCGCCTTCGAGGTCTGATGATGTGATCTTCGTAAGGTTTGGACATTCTTATTGATGGTATGCAGCCCAAGCAGCGTTTGTACAAGCGGAGCTACAGTATGATAGAACTTTGCAGGTCTTACAGACTTTGAAGCTAAGATCGGGACGTGGATCGGTCTGACCATTTGCGGGAATGTGAGCGAAGCAGTAATCGCAGGTTGTCTGCAAACACTCCTGGCTGATCTGTAGTACATGAAGGAGTAATCAGTCTTCATATATTCAATACTGTAAGATAAAGTTCCTTTGAATAACTCGACTTACAATCGAGAGAAGTACATTCGGTACCTCAAATACAAGCCCGCCTTCCTTCACATCGTGCAGAACAAAGAGCCCACGGCCTGCGCCAGGTATCTTTGATTGTCCAAGATGGATATGATAATTGCAATGTACCCGCGAAGGTATCTCATGCTCACTGCACGTCTGCATGATTGCAGTGGCTGCAACATTGCCTTCTGTGGCATTCGACATTTCAGTCTTTTTCCGAGAATGACTTGACGCAAAAGAACGTTCGAAGGAGAAGACGTTCAGTGGATACTAACTTCACACTAGCCTCATATTATGGCTGCCTGATATGAGCAACTAGTCGTTACTTGCGTCGTTGACAATGAATTTGGTTGTTTGGCCCCACTCGAAAGGTGAATTTAATAGACTCTCGCTTAAGCCCTGCTTTGTTGACGTCCGATATATAGGCAAATGCGGGGTCAACCAGGACAGTTTGCATCCGCTTCACATGAAGTCGTTCCCAAATTGCTGATATCTAAGGCAATGTCTGTTTCGATTTTGAGATCTTTAAGAAGAGGCAAGAAAGTTTAAGAATTGCAGATTTGTATTTGTATATCGATCTCAAGAAACTCTCTCATCGACACCCTTGCCAAAAGGAACATCTCTAGAGAACGCCGACTCAGAAAATGAGCATAGAACTTGCCTCTACCTGGAGATGATTTGCACCATCAATCCTTGACACTCTTGAGCTGCACCACTCAAAAGTCGCCAGCAAGCCATAACATCGTCGTAAAAGTATGCACACGTGATTGTTCGCTCATACATTCCCTCAGTTCTACTCGGGCATCCTACGCTGCCATCCGAATAACTCATTCAAGGATCCTTGATCTATATCAGGATGTCCAACCCAATTGAGTAGTACATTCATAGCATCGCGCATGTCTCGTGCGAATTTTGCGGAGTCGGTGAAAAGCTCTCGGCGTACCAATCCCATCTTTGGATTCTCATCTTGGTATCTCTTCCAGGATGCAGCCTCGTGCTGGCAAATGGGAGAACTTTGACCGAAATACCGATTCAGTACAAGATTGTAGTAAGAACGCATACAGAAGTACAAGTGAGGGAACTCGCGTCTGACGTCTGCTGGAATCTGTGACCAACCCTCGAGAGCAGTTCGACGGATACAATTTCTAAGTTCCAACTAGAGAAATATTGTCAGTACTGTCGCTCAAATATTCCTGAAGGGTTTAACGAAAGGATAAGTCCTTTGATCAAAAAGTGCTCTGTCGGACTCACCATATCGCAAAGAAGGTAGAGGCTTTCAATTCGCTCCTCATCTGTGTCCTTCCTATCCAGCCAGATGTAGAGAGCCAGTGGACCTGCCAATACGTGCTGATAATTCTTCTCATCGTAAAACTTTTCACTACAGAATATGGTCAGCGATTATTTGTTATGAGATGTTTTGGGAAATAGATTCGAGTCGTGAGACATGTCCGAAGAATATCTTGAGACACGAACAGAGGAACAAGAGCTTCCCCAATACGTACAGCCGAAGATACAATAAGCGCCGATACATAGGGAAGTGAGGTCCATCGGCTCCACAGCCTAGAAGAAACAATCTGTCCAACCACTCTTGAACTCTCTTGTCAAGATTTTGATCCTTAATAGGCGTATCGAGTGTGTGCATGGAGCTAAGTCGCACCATTTCTACAAATTCTGAGTGCTCACTTGATGGGATAAGAGCACCAGACTTGCAGATCTGGCAGCCACACTGTATGTTCCAAAACTCATTTAGAGCTCTCGTCCTGGTGACGTGGTCGTAGCATTCATGCTCGGAGAGGTAGTTGATAGTTACTTCACCTCCAGCCGGAATGTCTTTCAATGCTCTGACATAAACGGTACCGCGCTCAGCGATGGCAAGTGAGTTTGGATCGCAGGAATGTTGAGTCAATGATAGCAATGGATCGACGAAAAATCCTGGAGAAATTAAATGGGAAATGCAAGGAGGCTGGCACGGTTCTCTCGTGATCGGGAGTTCCAATACCCTCCGACTTTCGCAAAGCTACGTCGATCAGTAAAGTTAGACAAGAAGAATTGAGATCATTACGTACCATGCGGACACATAGGGCTACATCGGCCAAGCTCAGAGGGCTACCTGTCAGATGTCTCACCAGTACCGTAATTGCAAGATAGTTAGACTCCAACACTGGATTGATAGGTAGGTGGCTCAGATTGATAAGCAAGTGGTCCAAAGTTCGGCCGTCCTTTGGATCACGTTCCGGTGCAGCAGAATTTTCTGCTTTGAAGATAAGCAGAAAGCGAATGGTCATCCGAACGATGTTGTCGAAGATATCAACTTTAATTCCGTTGGGATTGGCGTCATGACCATCTGTAGCTTCAGAGCCTTCACCATCGCCCTTATCTGCCGCATCTTTACCCCCGGCTTGACGAATCTCATATTCCACTCTTCCTGATGCCAAGATCTTGCATTCTTTCTCGTGATGTTGAAGCCAGGCCTTCTGTTGGCACGTCTAAGACTTGTTAGCGGCTATTTCATATGCCAATCATCAGAAGGGAAGAGTGCTCGGGATCTGGTGATGTCTTGAATACTCCCAGGGAACCATACCTGGTCACAGTAGTAGACCATACGGCACTTCTCGCAAGCTTGCAACTCCGTCTTTACGGCTTCCAGTTCTTCTGAAGTCAAGTCCCCCATGCTTTGCTGCAGAGGTGAGCTTTGGGAAGTGGTGTCAATTTGGATCCCCGCAGTGGTCTTGTAGAAGGTTCTGAAGCAAAGATCGCAAGCTCGAGGGATACTCTCTCGATCATTTCCGATCTTTAACAAGTCAGTATTGAGATTGACACAAATTAGGAAAGTGTCTACTCACGATCGCCAGCCCATTTCCACCAGATTGGAAGACATACGTCCGATCCAATGAATGGCGGATTACGTGGCTACCTTTGACGTAGATTCCAGTTCTACCAGGGTGAAGCTTCGACGGCGCAGTTTGTATTCTGTCTTTGTCAGGGTGCTCGGGCATTGGAATTTGGATCGTCATGGTGGGTGTCTTTTGGTGGTACCAACTCGAAGTTGGTAGTTGTCAACTCGAAGCTCACAGTCGCAGCTGGAAATTGAAATGTATTTCTACCTAGATAATAATCCTACTGTACAAACAACTCGAGGTGAATTGCAGAATTGCGTTACTTATCAATGTAGCTTCCCGGCTGGCATAATTCACCTCAGCCGTTCTGATAGGCACCTTGTCTGATTTGTTTCACCTTTGTGCTGCCAGTTTGTCGAACTGATTTGGTTCAAAAAAACTTCTAGACCTCTTGCAAGAGACTGCATCACAATGGCAGCTGTTTGGACTTCATTCGCTGAGCAAAATACGTTATCCCTCACTCAATCAGGTCAAGAGCAGTGTATCTTCCGTGTTGTTTTGTTCTGCGTCAGACAAAGGTCTCTGGCACCAAACGGTCTCTTGTTGATCTTTGAGACAAACTCGCTGAAGGAAATGACCTTTTACAGAAACTTCATCCAGCTTGCTACATAAACCATCCGAGTGTTTTCTGCTTCACCAGGCCATGACCCAACTTTCGTGACCCTAGGATCAAATTTACGAAGAAACTCACTACTCAAGGGAAACAGCGGCAACAGGCAACAGGCAACATGTTATCAAAACTGATTATCTATGGCTACAAGAGGCCCGATGACTTCACGTGATCAATAAGCAGTACTAGAACAGCGCTAGATCAAGATTTCACTCACGAATGTCTTAGGCACAAGGTTGGGCGCCATATATCCGTCCTTCGGAGATAGAGAAACGACGACCGAGGTAACATTCAATGCTGGAAGTCGACAACAAATTCACAAAGTATCCCAGGACAGTACTTGAAGGCTTTCGTCAAAGTCGTACAAGTAGTGATTTACAAGGAGGTAAATAAACGCGGATGTGTATATCTGTGTTCTGGCTGCCTGAGATGATATGAAATTGATTATACGAGAATGCGAAGTTAATGACGATGCCGTACCTGGAAATAGGAGAAGAAAAACTCCGACGCAGACTAGGCCAGTTGGTTCAATTCTTGAGAATTGTAATTCTCAATGTTGTTACAAATATTGGTCACTTCAACAAGATCGACTTGTATTCTAGTTGTCCCCTGGGCCTATTAACATCCCGAGTTCCTCTGTGAAGACTCGGAGAACACGATATCCCTGATGCCGCAGCAGTTTGGATCACTCCTAGCCTTGGGATCGGTGTCTGATTTCCTAGAGTTGTGTAATTGCTCCTCATGGTATCTACGCTAAAACGAAAGCTTGAGTCAACGAGGCAGAGCATCTAAGAACTATCTACACGTCAAGTATATCCTTTGCCTCCAGTTCGTCCAACCCGGACCAAATAAGTAGCTTATTCATGTCTTGAACGAACTTGGTGCGAACCTATTCATCGGAGTGCAAAGGGATATGAGCGACCTGCTTGTTCTTTAAAATTCCCTGAAGATGAGTGTTGCATTGAGCAGTCTGACTCTCCGCCACAGTTTTCTCAAAATGAGCACCCATCGAGTCCTCTCCAAAGCATTGCGTCACATCTCGAGCCAACATATCTCTCAAATGCAGCATGACACGCCAAGCGAGTATTCGAACATTTGACGGCAGAGCTTTCAGAGGAGAGGTCCCAGGCATTGGGAAGTTGAGGAAAGATTGTAGAATGTAAAGAGTGTCGATGCGCTGTGACATAGAGGGTGGGGGATACTGAGCAGGCTCGATCTGATAGCGGATTTTAAGAGCGATCTTGAGACACTAAGGAGCGTCCAATCTGGCGCAGTATCCGCGGAGAAGCTGCTGATGTAGGTCCCGCATAGGTTCAGCTCCCCATCCAAAACCAGCATTTAGCATATTCTTGATGCCACCTCCACATCACTTAGGCGATGAGAGTTAGCAACCAAGTCCAATTCCGATAAAGCCATGAGTTGTTCGTAGAGAGTTCCCTTAGGTGCGAAATTGCCCTTTTAGCAAAGACTACATTTGCATTCGATATTCCAGAACTTTTTAAGATTTGATCTCCGAGTATTGTAGTCCCAAATTCTAGGGCCATAGGATAAGGTGACTTCTTCGCCAGCAGCGATGTCGCGAGTTGCTCTGATGCGGAGTTCATCTTGCTCGTGTACACCCGTGGCGGAAGGGATACAGTCGTGAGCCATGAAGGACAAAAAAGGCTCGAGACATGAGCCGACCACGACTTTGATGTGATCCTGTGGATCGTGAGAATGGTGACCCTTCATGAGGGGAGCAGAAATTGCTTGCTGATCGTTGTGCATCTGCGCTTGCTTAGATTGTGACCAGAGCACAGGAGGGTCTATTCATACCATGCAGAACAAATCTATGACCTCATCCTCACTACACTCGGCGTCCACGAAGTGTTTAGCTAGCGATGAAAGAGCTTGGGCGACCTGTTTAAAGACCTTCATGGCCATCTTTAACTCTCGATTCGTAGGTAGCGCGAGAATCTCGTTCCACGCCGAATCGGATATCTTGCCATTGGCGCGAGACACCAGGAGACGTATGATGAAACGAGCCTTCTTTTTACCGAGAGCCTTTTAGCCCGCTCTCGCACAAATGTTGTTAAATACCGTACACTCATATTTGTGGTGGTGTGACCAAGCTTCCTTCTGGCATTTCTACATGAAGGTCGTCAGCAGGACATTTCACATGTGTTCATCCGGGGAATTCCACTGAACTTGCCTTGCTGCAATAGTATATCATCTTGCAACCTCCACAGCGAGGAATTTAACATCGCTATCTTTCTTCAGCTCGGAAGAATCAGTAGACATAATCCGATGCCTAGTGGACATATCAAGCGAGATAGTGACCAGACAATTGTCGCAAGTTGACTTCAAAAGCTCGTCATCATCGACCTACAGAACACATTAGCTAGCTTAATAAAGTCAAAGTCCCTCGATCATAAGCTCGAATCCACCACTTACGATGCTGAGAATAGGTTAGCTGAAGAAGATCAAGCCGCCTTTCTTTACGAGTTCCTTCACAAAAAGCTTCCTGCCGGCAGCCGATGTTTTGATCTCCAATTTGACTGCACACTTGACCCGCTCTGGTATTCTTGGACCTAGCTGCCTGAATTGATGCAACGTGATACCTCGGAGAGTATGATGTGAATTTCATGAGGTTGATTTGAGACATTGTCAGTATTTGTCTGATCGAATGTTAAAGGGTCTTTCTCGAAGCCAGGTGAATGATTCTCTCAGAGCCCTGCTCCTCGAGCTTTCCCAAAAGCACAGGAATGCATAGGACTTCGTTGGCGTAGTTCTGAAAAATCAGAGATTCGAAGAAAGCTTACCGAAGATCAGTCAAGCACTTGGTGAAGGAAAACTTCATCTTGTATGCGAGAAATAAAAATGTCATGTGACAGCAATGGTGTATGACTGGCTCTTCATTACATTCATGAAGATTCGGTCTTTCGTCCTTTCTAAAACATGACTCTATCCATCTTACCAAACACAAAAAGCCGCAATAGATAAAAGCAACAACATGAAGATTAACAGCTCCTCTCTAGCCAGCAGCAACATGGCCAAGAACATCAAATCCAATAAAATCAAGAGCTTGTGTTCTTCTCCCACCTGTAAAACACCATTAGCTGCTGCTATGTCAAACATTACATACCAGTGAACCGGAAAGGTAACTCACAAATCTAAGAACAACTTCCATAAAATGCTAAATAGTAGCCCTTGCAATCCGTTGCATAGGATTCTAGTCCTGAGACCTCGTCCGAATAGTCCAATTACACCATCTTGTACAACGACGAGACGCGCTGCCTCAGCTGTACAGCGGAATCAGTACATATTCTTCCAGCACACACGAGTAGGAAGTCTTGAGTGCGGTACTTACTATATGAAACCTTCGTGTCATTGACCTGTCGAAACGTCTTTACAACCCTCAAGGAATTCGACACCGAATCGGACACGACGGAAGCGATAAATCCAATGAACGCCAAACGCAACAGCCACACAATGATTGAGTCCTTAGGAGGCGCGGGAATCGTCTCAGACAGGAAGTTGTAAGTAGCAAACCAGGGATAGTGACCGACGAAAGTGGCCGCTGCCGTGGCGAATGCTCCCCACCATAAGCTACCGATGCCGTTCGTCTTGATGCGTTGACGGAGGAGGACAGTGCCCTTGGAGCCTTGGACTTGGAGTGTCGTTTTTAGCGTGTCTATTGGGGTTAGGATCATACGGAATGAGGCGGCGCTAAATCTTGTTAGATGAGCTTTGACTTTGACAGAAGGGGACATACCAGAGGGATGCGAAGATTGTTTGGATGGGTGTTGGAAGACCCTTCAAGTAAGAGTTGGATTGGAGTAAAGCAAGGATGCCGGCATTGGCTGCTGTATCTCCGAACCGAGAGACAGGACCTGAAAAATGTTAATCCCGATTATTCATGACCAATTGACCATTATCAAGTTTACTAACCTTGAACAAGAGCGGCTCCCATGCCCTGGTAGTACCGAAGAAATCCGCCATCAGCATACAAAGTCCTAGTTGCTGCTCTGAAGCCTGTCCCAAAACGATATTGATAATTCATGATAGTCCGTAATGGCTGCAACATTCATCAGTAGACTTCCAACTAAGCAGGTGGAGAAAGGGTAAATACCATTAAAAGCAGAACTTGTAGAACCACTTCAATTAATCAGTATGGTAAAGATACGATGTCTTAGGATCGGGATCAGGATCAACAAATGAACTTGATACTGTGCGGGATCACTAAAATTTTAAGGGCGAGAAATGTACATACTAGCCGCAGCACCACTCAACCCACCTCCAAGAGCTCGCTTTAGAGCTCCTTTCAAATCGAACTTGTGCCATTAGCGACTAAATCTTTCATATTAGACTTGGAACCCACCTCAACATCACCACCAGCATCAATCCATCCCTTAATGAAAAGCGTAAGAACAAGCACTCCAAGAATAAACCAAAGCCCTCTCCATATCCACCAACTCGTTGTTCTGCCACTTTTCTCGACCGCATCCTCCTCATTAATGTGCTGATCTGGTTGATGGTCGCCAAGCAGTGGCGACTGCTCCGTCTGTCCGTGAACAGCTCTCTGCTCCTCTGGATCTCTCAGAATAGCTTCAGTCATGTTGATAAGCTATAAGATTGTTAGATTATTGATTCGATGATGTACTGATGTTGATTATCCCATCTTTGAGAAGAGATGGAGTGGTGATGAGCTGGATTTGTCAGGGATGTCGTGCTTGTTTGGCCGAGAGCCGAGAGTGGATACATGATCACGTGTATGAGACTCGCTTAATTTAATGGGGGCTGCTGTTGCTGTGTTTACTCAGGACTATGTGATGATCTAGATGGGATATATAGTTTCCACAAGGCTTGATCTTAGGAAATCAGGAGCTATACCC